>OZ010680.1:21949839-22101490 GCA_963932265.1 Thymelicus lineola
AACAAAACATTCCTACATCTAGTGTTCAACATTTTTATTGTAAAACAAAAAAATCACTGCAATATAATATTTTTTATTTCGCACTCTAAAACTGTTATTCAAAATGAATAATAAATAGTTAATTTTACTTATTTAATGTTTGTTTTTAAATTCACTCGATATGTAGCTTCGTATTTAGTGAAATATAAAATGAATAGTTAAAACTTCAACTTTGTAGAAAAATATTCAACGCAATTGTATTTATAAGCTATTCACGACACAAGCTTGTTTAAACTCGTTAAGCGGTAACATTTGAATCGAATACGTTCGTTCATGCACTTTGCATGCATGCATGGGAATCCATACTTTTACATACGTATTCAAATAATATAAATGAAGTGTGTACAGTGTAAAATATCCACGAACAGATCATAGATGTTTTGTAGACGGTTTTAAGTGAATGAAAAATCTATCATTTGCTTACGTTTTTTAACACTGTACAGGCACAGTCTATATAAAGTTATAATAAAAATACACTCAGATTTGCATACTTTGAATTTGATTTGTGCATGCCAGACCCTTACGGGGTTAGCAGAGTGGATGGAGCGTAACTTTTTCCTATTTTGTATTATTATTATTAAACATATTATTCAAAAGTTTAATATGTAGAGTCACAAATAGGGACTTGAGTAATAAAAAAAATTTTTTTGAAGATGTTGCAGGTATCCGATTTCGATGAAACTTATAACAATAAAATCTACACATTATGTGTTATTTATCATAATTTTTTGAAAGTGGTCACTCTGTTAGAACTTACAAATTATAGCCAAGAAAAAATTACTACTGTTAAAAAAAATATTTATTATTAGCAAAATAATTAAGATAAATATATGTAATATTGTTCATAATATTGTCTATACTTTGGCTTTGGAATCACATTCCTAGCTCTATTAGTTTTAGAGAAAGAAAAGTTTGAAAAATTTGCTGTTCTCGGGACATTTTTCAAGGTTACGCAAAGACAGTAAGAGGTCGGCAGTCAAAAACTACATAAATAGTAATGTAAATGAGTTACTTACATAACAATATAATATTCATTACATTTGGCTCTGGGGGCAAATCCTTAATGCTTAACCTGCTATACCCTTTAAGGTATTTGGAGCGGCATATAGTTTATGTTATTTTCTTTGTTCGGGCATCTCAGAAAACTATGCTAATTTTACGCGTTTTTTATGCTTGGAAGCAAATGAAGCAACAACAAAAATTATAATTCTTATAATAGGGGGTTTCAACGTTAAATTGCCGTTTTATCGTACAGTCTACTTGGACGAAACGACAATTTCATACTTAAACTAGTGAGTTTAAAATGTAAGTATACAATTGAAAAACCCCATACATGAAATTGATAAACGACTTGGATTTAAAGACTTTGTGTTTGACTTTTACCAGTATTAACTAATATCGAAGCCTTTCGAATTTTGTATGTTCTATTAGAATATGTGGTAAGTACCACGTCAAATTCTTTTCATTACATGACCGAACCTCGATAACCGATAATATACGGATAGTTTCACGCATATTAATTAAACAATGCGTACTTATTTTAATATAGGTAATATAATGTATGGTTGAAAGAACTTACCTGTAAGTGAATTTCAACCGGGATTATACGAGATGTTGCATCCGAAGAGATTTAAATACCATGTAGTAGTTCCTCGAGATACTGCATCGTCACACATTTGGAGTATATGAAAAATAAAACAATAATAAGTGTCAGTTATTTAGTCTGTGTCATTGCCATCACATCACTACTATATATACCCAGCCCTAAAACGTCATTCAGTTTAGAGTTTCGTCCTAGTTGGTCATTCTGCAAACATACATGGGGTGGCAAGCTGTAGTGCTTTTGAGCGCTAGTGCGTGTGCCACAGGGTGGGCGGGAGTTTAAATCTCTTCGGATGCAACATCTCGTATAATCCCGGTTGAAATTCACTTACAGGTAAGTTCTTTCAACCATACATTATACTTCGATGTTGCATCCTCAAGATTTAAATACCATGTAGATGTTTAGCGGATGTTGCAGAATGTAGTATATAAAACCGCACAAGAAAAAAGCGGAACTTTTTATGAAGTGAAAAACATTATTTGTCCAGAATTTAAGGAATTTAGATTTGATACTTAATACCAAACACAATTTTAGCAAAGGATATATCCTCCCCGATATTGACAATAGGTTGGTTATAGGATTTTTCAGCGAGGAGACCAGGAGTTTCCTGTCCAACGAACGGCATTTTTTATGATGACGTTAGACACTCCAGCCCAGCTTGCTGCAGATGTAGGAGCGTGGCGGATACTTGTGCCGTGAATACGGTCACCTTCACGCTGCTATCACGCAATATCTGTCTGATCCATCGGTTCCATCGAATCCGTTCAACTTATACTCTGCGAAGTAGTATTGTGGACAAGCTTTTTAGTAGTAAATAAAAATTTGCCTATGTCGACAGTTTCGGAACCGAGCTGTCTTTTCTACGAGGATAGAGCCTATATCAAAAAAACTAGAAATAGTCTACTTGGTGCCGAATTTTAAAATTTTATAATACTATTTTTTATTGTAATGAGATAACCGATTAGAAGCAAATAATATTTGTACACTTTGTGCCGTAAACAACGCGATAAAAGTCACAACTTTTTCAGATTCCATTTTTAAATTTTTATTTTGATAACGTTTAGTCAAATAGGATAAAGTAATATTTGGGTTAAAAGATATTTTGGTATTCTTATCTTAATTTTAAAGGTAACTTATCGTTACGAATGTCTAATTAACAAACAGAGATAGGGCTGACCGTTATGAATTTGTAAAGTAGCTTATTATTTCCTTCAATAGTTATGTCGCTTGATATTAAGAAAGAATGCAAGCCGACAAGGTAAAATATGAGGATTTTATGTTTATATTGACCAACTGATGTAGCTATCTTTATTTACGCAAATAATGAGTTTGAATTGGATTACATACAAGTGTTTAAGAAACAGTGCACTTATGGATGTCAATATTATTATCAAACAGGATTTAAACCAAAGCTTATATAACGTTTAAGGCTAACGTAAAGTTTAAGTTAACGGCTAAGCGTATATTTCATATGGAGTTGAGGATTGTGATATGGTATACACCTAATGGTGTGTCATGTGACATTCCTTTAGAAGGCTTGTGGGATAAAATTATACACGCTAAATTTTGTTACATTTTCTGTTAGGAGATGAAACTAAATCGATATATTAATAACCAAACTGGTCTAGTAATACTCGTAGTCTAATAATTTTATTGAGGTGATATCGATACCGAGCAAAACATTTTTATTCTTGCAAGTCTTACAACAAGATTGTTACTCTAAAAAGGCTGAGAGCCACTGTAAATAATTAAAGTGATGGGTTTTTTTTTTTTTTTCACTGACCCCGCCATTACATGGTGTATCTACTCTTTATGGAAGAAGTTAGTATATTATACCGTCCGTTCAAATCGAACGGCAAGAGCGGGGCATGCAGCAGCAAATAAATGAAGCTAAAATTTTCCTTAAAATTTTCGAATTTTTATTGATTTTTAGGGTTCCGTTTCTCGACAGGAAGAAACGGGACCTGCCTGTCTATTAACCCCATTTATCCCAGGGACGCGTGGATGAAATGATTAGTAATCAATATAATAATTATAATCAATATCCCCTTTACTTAATGTCCATTATATAAATGTAATTAATATCGAATACTGAGATCTGCAATTCCTCTAAGTCAACGTCAACTTCAAATTCTGGAATTCGCAAGGGAAGCAAACCCTGCAGCGTTCCTGCCGTTGATCTTACCCCATGGAATTTTGCAGAAACAAAGCAAGACTATCTTATAGCATAAGTAACGGAGAAAATCTGGCAATCGAAAACAGTAACGTATGAGGGCGACAGCTTTTTAACTGCAACGTTATGTTTGTTACTCAATTCAGAATATTCATCAGCAATGTTCGGTCCTAAGTATAATCATCAGGATCAGTCTGAAATAAATAATCATTATTATTATACATTTGTATGAAGAGCCCTCGGCGCGCAAATCCGACTCGCATTAGGCAGATTTTTATTATCTAATAAATCTTATTCTTACAAAATAATATACATTTTGTATTATTGCATCCTACTAATACAATTATTATAAAAGTGAAAGTTTGTAAGAATGTTTATTATTCTTTCACGCTAAAACTTCTGAAAGGATTTTCATGAGACCCAGCACAGAGCCAGACCATGATCTGGAAACAGATATAATAAGTGGACACATATTATCCTGGAAAACACGGGCAAAGTCGCGGGCAGAGAGCTAGGATGTCATAGCTATCCCCAATACTAAAAAATATCGTCAGGGCATGCTAATTCTGTATGTACATTGTCACTTTTAAATGTGAGTATTATGTTTTTTTTAAAAGCTTTGTACAAACATTATAGGGAGCAGAGATGAGGTCAAAGAGTTTGTTGGTGACCTGTGAATGGGCACTAAGAAATAGTCTTCTTTAAAATATGCTCGCCCTTATATTATCCACTTGACAACGGTGTATAAGCAACTTTGCATTCTAGGTTCTAAAACCAGCAGGGACGGCATATTGTACTGGGTTCGACATGTCGAACAAAACGAAAGGGCCAACAGCAACTAATCACTGCAAAACAAAAACGCTATTTATTCAGTTTAGATTCAAAATTAATCTAAAGAAATGCACTGAGCTCTTGGGTGCTAAGAGTATTACAGAGCAGGTGCGACGAAATCCTCAAATATAAAATTAATGTCAATGTAATGTCATTATTTGTTTCAGATTTGAACATGGTGGGTTTATTACTTCCATTTTTCGAATAAGATGATGACTCAAGAGGATCTGTTATCCTCATACATAGGATAGTACGGTGAGATTGCTCACCAATTATTACAATAAAATTGTATGCAGCTGGAATTTGGTACCTTTATCTGCGTCACTGGTTTGCTTGGCGCGGCAGGCAGCTGCGGTGCTTGGGCCCGCAGCCGCGTCATGTCGATATTCCTCAAGGAATATCTGTACTGTACTGGGTACTGGGTACTGTACTGTAATGTACTGGGTAAAGAAAGCCCTCTTACGTAATTTTTGTAAATAAATTTCGATGCGCCATCAGCGCCATCAAGTTGCTTAGATTGCGGTAAGACATAAACATAATGACAGGTCCAACGAATTGTCCCCCCTGGTGTCCCTCCTCTTTGCAGCCACTATCTGGCCGCCGTAGTAGCAAAAGTGTTACTCCTATGGTTTTTGTATATATTCTTGATATTGTAGTTGTCTAGTCTGGCTGACTAGTCGTTTATCTCTATCTCATTAGTACATTTTACTTTTAATAAAAAAACTCTTTATGCCCCTTAGTTAGCCAAACCTGGAGGATTGTTCCCAATGTTCAGAGATTTAATCAGGTTCTCCAATTCTGTTCCCTGGTTATTGTTCCAGTTTCTTAGCTTCCCCTGAGAGAGTGAGAGGCTAGGTACTTATGTGGTTAACTTTCGGATAACATCACGTGTCACCACGTTAAAAAAGTAACATAATAATATTATTTATTTTTCTAAAAACATACCACAAGGTCTGGTAAGCATGTGACTTACTTCAGGGTGGCATCTCGTATCGCCATGTTAAAAAAGTAGGATTTTCTTGTTTCTGGATAGTATAGAGTACACGTACGACTTAATAAAGATGTGGCTTACTTTCAGTATGCCATCTCGTGACACCACATTAAGAAAATAAGATCTTCTTGTTTCTGGATAGTATAGTGCAAGACATGATAAGTATGTGGTTTACTTTCAGGATGCCATCTCGTGACACCACATTAAGAAAGTAGGATCTTCTTGTTTCTGGATAGTATAGTGCAATACGTGATGAGTATGTAGTTTACTTTCAGGATGCCATCTCGTGACATCACATTAAGAAAGTAAGATGTTTTTGTTCCTGGATAATATCGCGTATTATCACTTTATGAAACAAGGTAACTGCACTGGCAAGCCAAAGGGCTTAATACAACAAGGTTGATGTACAAAGTACTTTTTGATTGACATCATCTGTCATCAGTCATCACTCTGGAAAAAATTAATTTGTATCAAAGAATACATAATAATGCAAGATTCCTTGTAAAGAATCAGAATCAGATTGAACACCAAGATTTATTAAATTACTGGCCTTTCGAGTAATCATACATATCAGTTCGTTAGATATTAGACGACCAGCCTTGAATTCTTCTGCGAAAATTGCATATATTTTCCGATTCAGTTTCATCTATTCTTTTCTTATGTTTTCCGTTATTAAATATGAACCAAAACAGTCTAAAACGCAAGTTTTTATCGTTATTATAATATTATTTAACTTATTTATATGTAATGACACTAACGACGATGCGGCACACGAAAAACGAATGACGTTTTAGGGCTGGGTATATATAGTAGTGATGTGATGGCAATGACACAGACTAAATAACTGACACTTATTATTGTTTTATTTTTCATATACTCCAAATGTGTGACGATGCAGTATCTCGAGGAACTACTACATGGTATTTAAATCTCTTCGGATGCAACATCGAAGTATAATTATGTATAAGTATTATAACAAAACACACACAACTATACAAATGAAGCAGTTACAATGTTTATTATAATTTGTATAAACATTTAAAAAATATTTAATAGAAATAAAAATAAAACCATTAGATATCTACTTATTATTTGTCATGCAAATGTTTCATTAGTAAAAGGAACTTACCAATCAGTTTCGATGATTTCTCCTGCGAAGCTTGGTCGTAGATATTCCATTTGAGACCTATCCTCGTGTACTGATACAAACTTAAAGTATACGACGAAAGATCTCTAATGGAATAATTAACTATAATATTCGGCGAAAATAAAAACTCATTACATGTTGTGACGGTCAGTTAAACTGTCTTCTTTATTCTCAATGTGTCTGTGAACATATTACCACAAGAACAAAAAAATCCTTATGCATCTATCTATGTATGTATAAACGAGTAAGTAATATATTATGTACTTTCAAACCGTACGCTCCGTGAATTGTTCAAGTTATCAAAATTAGTGGCTGAAAATTTTCTCATGAAAGTTTTTTGAATAGTCCACGATAGTACCTACTTCTATATCTAAGGAAAAATCACAGTACCTAACCATGTTTATGTTAAAAAAAATCAGAATATCTATTTTTATTAGCGCTCTGGCCGTGGCCTAGCGCGCTTTTTCCTGGATACTAAGTACCCTCATGTCTTAATCCAAATCATGTGAACTGATACATTTATAATATTAGTAGGATTATTTAATAACTACAATTAAGAATTAATTGATCCAAATAATTATTACTCAGTTTTATTTTATTTTAATCAGAGGGTTTTTTTATGAAACATGTACGTGTACAGATTAACTTGTACTACTCTAGATTTTCACACAAAGTTCACAGAGAGTTTTTCAAAATCCAATTGGCACTATTCTTCAATAATCTAAAATTTTAACTAAGAAAACCGACTTCAAATGAATTACATCCTTTCCAATAAAAAAAGAATCATCAAAATCGGTTGGCATGATATTAAGTTATTCGTCCATTTGTCGCGCACATACTTAATGCAAATTTAAGATTTATATGGTTTTCTCCTGGATGCCGTTGTCAGATCTCGTTCAAAGGAGAATGCCCATAGCCAGTACTCTTAAAAAAATAATTGTGTCACAATGATTTTTGGACAAAAAATTTAATTAAAATATTTCAAGTATTTTACCCTAATTCCTAAAAAATCCTTATTGGGAATAATTTTCTGAAATTAATAAGTAACTTTACTTCCGTTTTACAGAAGAAAACCATTGGGCCATTTATGTTTGGATAAGGGCCAATCAGGAATCTTTTAAGATCCTTCGGGCCAATAGGTAGCATTGATTCGATTATAATTATGATACAACAGTTATGCCGGGTCCACACGCTTGGTGTTTGCCACAAACACCAAACACAGCAAGCAACACCACAAACGCCGATCACAATCACCCACACAAACAGCGCATCCTCACGTTTGGCGAACATGTCAGTCTATGCCAAACAGACGAACATGGCGGACGACGAACTTGTTGCAGCGATTGCTTTTGGGTTGACTTTCTTTTACTTTAAATTAAAACAAAATCAAATAAAAAGAGAAAATCAAGGAAACTAAGACAGTAGTGGATGACCAAAATTATGTTTATTATTATTATTTACAATAATAATTATCCGCGTCCATGCATCATTAACTTAATGCCTATTTTTGTGATTCACATTTTGATATTCTTCTAAGAACATTAGAATTATATCTTCAGACCAATCAGTCATTGTTTTTTCTATTTTAGCAAAAATACTAGATTATACGTCCGCTTCCCTCAAGTTCTCGTTTAGTAATGATTGTTACCAAGCGTTTGGACACAACACAAACTGTTTGCCGAACATCCTTTGATTTGTGAAGGAAAACCGACAACGATGCCGATCACTGACGAACACAAACACCAACAGGCAAACAGGTACAAACACCTATCCACATGTTGTTGTTTGTTGTTTGCTGTTTGCCACTGTTTGCCAAGCGTATGGACCCGGCATTATAGTATAATATATCCATGACAACAAACTAGATGACGTAAGGGGACTGTCAAATGAATTTTTTTTATAGAAAATTATTATAATCAGCCAGGAGTAATGTTCTGTGATTATAATACATTACAAACTTCATGGTGTTTGGGGACTGTCAAATGAATTTGAAACTTAAAAGATCGACATTACATACGCATTCGACTTTGATACGCCCGCATAGAGTCCATATTACTGTGAGTTTACTATAACCTAAATACAAATTAGTTTTGTTTAAAATCTCTTATTTCCTAATATTATCATCGACTAAAGTTAGTATGTATAATTTATTAAGGTAACATAATCAAATAAAGGTATTTTTATCAAGACACAAAAATGTTAAAGTCAGTACATTTCTCCATACTAAATGGGCATTCTCCTTTAAGTGGGACCACATAACAAGCACCAGCTTTCGATTAAAAAAAGAATCATCGAAATCAGTTGGCGTGATATTGAGTTATTCGTCCATTTGTCGCGCACATACTTCATGTAAATTTGACATAATCTCATGGATTCCATGGTCACATCTCGCTAAAATTTAAGTGGGACCACATGACAAGCACCAGCTTTCGATTAAAAAAGAATCATCCAAATCGGTTCACCCAGTCTGAGGTAAAAAACATAAAAAATACAGTCGAATTGAGAACCTCCTCCTTTTTTTGAAGTCGGTTAAAAATTAATGAGGGCTTACAAAATTACTCAAAATAATGAGAATGCTTTATATACCTAATGTGTTTTTAATATTTTTTTGTAAAATTAAAAGTTTGATAACATGAGGGATTATTTTGTAAGGAAAATAAAGAATTAGTCCAGGATCCCCAATTTTTCGTAAAGGAAAAAACAGTTATTAATAAATATTTGAGAATCATCAAATTGACATATTGTATCCTCGCTACCTCTGTTAGATACCACAATCGAGAGTTTCTTACAGGAAATTGTTGGACGTCTCATCAAAATGAAGCTACTCACGGCAAATTGGCTTGAATTTTGATAGTAATCAAGTGCAAAAATGTACCAGGGATCCTGGACTAAATATAATTTGGCAAAGGGAGATCTCCCGCCAGGCGAGATATGTTGCCTGGAAGGCGGCCAAGCTCCGTCTGATGTTGTCGGAGCATTTGTATATATACTAGCGATCTTTGAAAACTTCGATAGCGTGATTCAGGGCGGCGTGACGTCACCGTGTGACGTGTGTGCGCTGTCGCCACAAAAATAATCTTTAAAAAAAATACATTATTTGATGTAATATAAATTTAATTATATTACTCAATAGACTAAGTAGTAACTTAGACTAAGTTTAGCCTAATTTTAATAAGGTCTTCGCGGTATTTCATAAAACTTAAGTAATTTTTAAAAGTAACAGTATTTTTCTATGCATAAAGTGTGATTATAAAATACTTACCAATTTGTCCTGAAGATCCCGAAGATCCCGAAGATCCCGATGATCCCGAAGATCCCGAAGATCCCGAAGATGTGATTTTATACAGAATTACAATTGAAATTTTCCTACCCCTACTTATAAATCAAAAGTAGGCGTCGGTAAATCTCAAATGCAACACCATAATCGTCTTCTTTTACCAACTTCTTTTCTCTTGATTTTTTGTCGTTTGTACCTTGAAAAACAATCTGTTTGAGCCACAGTTCTTTACATCCATACTGTTTACTATCTACCAACCTGTACGTACAATATCTTTTTGATTTTGTTTTTATTTTCATTCCAAAAACCTAATGCTTATAACAGAACTTACACGTGGGCAAGTATGGGCGTTGCAAAATGTTATAAATATCATTTTAGAAAATTAAAATCTATTTATTTAATTTATTTAATATTTTATGCAGACATACAGGTGAAAAAAGAAATATATATTTTAAAATATGTTACTCAATAGTATACTCCCGTATTCATATATGTATCTGACTATTATATATTAACCAGATAAAACATCATTGTGGTCTTTGTGTGAATTCATTATTGAAACTTAATTATAACACTGTAGTTAATTAGTAATCAAGACTTACCATTGCGTTCAGAAGATTGGAGCTCGATTTAGAAACGCCATTACGGACCTACGTTCGATTACTAATTTATTATAATATTTTAAGTAACTGAATGCAGATCTCAAATGGAATATCTAAGTTTCTTCCATCTTACCACTTTATTGTCACATATTATTATTCTATTTATTATTAGAAAACTTAAGAATTAAATGATACACAAAAGGAATGGAACTTTCCGGTACATCGTAATGGCTTCTGCAACTGGCACGCGGTCGTCCAACGAAATGCATATATGTAAGTTTTAGACCTACCCACAAATATTAAAAAATACTAATAAGGTAGAAGTTGTATCATACATTTATTATTGCATTGAATTCGAGCACCGAAGACAAACAACTACCGTGTAACATAATAATATTACATTGAAATCCGAGCAAGTTCAAGTCCGAGATGTGTTTATAAAGGGAATCATCACGGTGTGATATTAACAACAAAAAAACAGGTTTCTTATACCTATGTATGTGCCAATTAAATTTTAATTTTAATTTATGTTTTTAATATTTGTTCTTATCTATACTTCTATACTAATATTATAAAGAGGAAAGATTTGATTGTTTGCATTGAATAGGCTCCGAAACTACCGAACCGATTTGAAAAATTATTTCACTGTTGGGAAGCTACATTATCCCCGGGTGACATTGGCTATATTATATTTTTTATTACTATTTTTCCCGAAGCGAAGGGAGGGCGATTTCCTAGTGGCAGATAAATAGAAGTGAATTGTATGCATAATACAGTCACGGCCCTTTTGTTTTCTTCTAAACTTGACACACTCTTTGGCATAGGTGTACCAGAATAAAAACCCATTTTTCTGCTTGTCAAAAACGCCATGAGATTCTTGTACACTTATAGTTAGGGTGCCATCGGTTCTGATTTCTCTTCGTCTGGAGTACAACCTGGATGCAGCTGCTGGATCATCGTGAACTAAACGATTTGGTAGCCCAATTAATTAGAGGTAATTTAGTATACATTAAAGGTAAATTAAAGGTAATTTAGTATACACATTTAGTATGCACATTATGTGCTGTTGACTAAGAAGATTTTAGGAATGGAGTAATATTTGGGCAGTACAGTTTACAGATCTCAGAAATAGCTCGACACTGGGAATCCATGCATATTTATTTTAAGCATAATAGAAAACAAGAAAATCATACGATTAAATTTTAATGTATATTCATTTCTTAACTGAGTGAATCATTTATCGTACTTAATAAACCCGTAAATCTCGCAAAATCCCAGAGTTATGTGAAACTAACCTAAACTAGTGAAAACAGTTGAGATGAGTAAATTACGGTGGAACGTGAATAAAACGGACAAGGGAAAACGAACTGGAGGGAGTCTGGACCGGCGGGAGCAGACAGACGAATCGATTATTGCGCTCTGCCTGTATGTACCTATAGTTTTATGTTTATCTGTGCGGATGTAGTAATCTGTAGCGTACCTGATCGGCTGTCTCTTTCAGTGGATTGATTTGCATCAGCCCTCTCGCCCGGCCGGAATCACTGCCTTCACTGTCGCCATCTGTAATTTCGTATTTTGAAACGAATTAATGGAATAAAAAATATTTATTGTAAAACTACTTTTAATAATTAGCTACTAAGGCTTTGTGTTTGTTCTGTTGGCCGCTGTTGAGGTCAGCATTTATCTGTACCATGTATGTATCTGCGTAAATTACTAAACAAAATAAAATCACTTCGTGAAATTTAAACTCCGTAGGATGAGAGAAAGTAGTTCTAATTCAGCTTGCAAGACTTGACCCCTACATAATATTATAAACAACTACCACATGAACACAGACTTAAAAAAAGAATCAGACGTCACCTTGTCTTATCAAAAGTGACGCCGCCCGCTTACCATGTATGCGTAATTTTTAGTGTGGTATGGATCCGACGCTTACGTGTGGTATGGGTTGGTAGGTAATTTTGGCGAATAAATAACAACATGGTGTCAATGTGTGCGTATGATTCTTGTACGAATAGAGGAGTTGGTAATGAGTTGGTATTACTATGGGTGCTTCACCGAATTTGTTGCTGACAATCGGTCTGTTATTTTTTTAAATCTGTGCACATGAATAATAAAAAAAATGAAAATTAAAGTTTCTTTATTTTGAATCTGTAGCAACTGAGACACAAAGGAGACTGCAATGGGCCGGAATAAATTCACATTTGCCTGCCAAAGTTCCCTTTCTTACCACTGTCATCGAGTAGCTTGTGTAAAATTTTCTAGCAATTAAGAAAATTGGTATAACGATACTTGGTGACAAGTTTTCCTTGAAGCCAGACAATAAAAGGATTAAAGTGTGGAGACGTCTGGGAGAGAGGTACGCTGAGTGTAACATTATTGGAATAGATGTTTCATATCAAAATAGGTCTGAAAAACGAACAGACTTTGGTACGTGGTCACCGCCGCCGAACATTATTAACATGTCATGTTTCACTGATGCGCTACCGGCCAAAAAAGATAGAATTGGCTCTCAAGCAGTTGGACTACAAGTTCTGTTATGATCCACAGTTATTTATGTTTTTGAATTTATTTTATCGATCGGTGCCATATTGGCGTTTAATCATTTTCTAATTGTGATATAGAGAAACAGAAATTAGCATCGGGCGTAAATAGAAATGAACATCAGTTTCGCTCTTCATCCTCGTGCGTCGCGCTGTCTGCGCACCAAACCGCCATATTAAAAAAAAAACGATTGATTAATAGCACTCGATAGAGTGCACCGTTTTGTTGCAAATAATATGTAATTGTATTTATTTTCATCTCAACATCCTGCTACTTAAGTGAGACGGATAAGGTAATTTATATGTAGTTATAAAAAAACATGTTTAAATGGGAATTCCCATTTATTTTATTTATTAATTTTTAAATATATTATTTCCTGTTATAAGCTACCTAAACATTTTAATGAAATTTTTGACTAAGCATTTTCACGGGTGAAGTATCATGTAACAGGTAGTTCAATGTCTTCACAACATCGAATACGAATAAATTATACAAAGATAACTTATAATAAAGTTGACATTAATACATTTAAAAATATTAACATGACAGATTGAGTCATAATTAAGACAAAAAGCAAAGTGTTTTGTTACAAAATTTTATTTTAATATCCGATTTTACAACAATCTAACTTTCACATTATAACAATATTGTTGTTGATGAGTGTATATTATTTGTTTTATATTCTCTGATGTATGATTGATGTCCATCGCGTCATTATTGATTTCGGTAATGCGCAACAATTTGTTGAAGCGGCACAGCTATATTGTCACAATTACAAACACTTCTTCAGACCGGTATTATATAAAACTATACATTTTAGGTATGTAAGTAAGGCGGTAAAATGCGGGTAAGTAAGGCGAACAACAAAAGACATGGGGGACGATCTAGAACGGTCTGAAGAGCCCAAGTGAAGGAAAGTGCAGCACTCAAAGGAAACAAAAAGGATGCACCTTTTTGCCAACGATCAATAATATATAAATCTAAACACAATCAAATGTTTAATTATTAATCATCAATAATTCTTACCTGGTGGTCCTTTTTTCCAAGATGCACAATCATCCAGGAACAACACAATTTGCCTTCGAGCGAAAGCTACCTCCTGTTATCGACTGGCCGGAGAGGCCGGGCTAGCTGGGATGGCGTGGCGGCATATGCGCACTGCATAGAACCGATGCACTCACGATCTGATACGAGTGGATTGAAATCCTGAATCCGAGCGTCCCCGACATCCTTTCCCGCTAATATTTAAATTGCCTATAACTTTCATTGGACTCCCATTTATTTGAATTTAAATTAATTTAAATTTAATTTTAATATTATCAAAACGCGATCACCTGCTACGTTTTTAATCACACTCAAATCTTAACTGAGATTCTATAATATAGAAACGATTGATTGATTTTATAGAGCATGCGTGAAATTGGTAGACACGTCATTTGCATGCCCAAAACAACATTGTATTATGTCGAAAAATCGCAAAACTGAGTTGTTTATATCTTAATATATATAAATTACGTGTCACGTTATTTTGTTTGCGATGGGCTCCTAAACTACTTTACCAATTTTAATCAAATTTGCACACCGTGTGCAGTTTGATCCAACTTGAAAGATAGGATAGCTTACATCTCAATTTATAGTCGCAATATTATACATAATTTCCGCGTGCGAAGCTGCGGCCAACAGCTAGTTATACAACATATTTTAATAGCCAAAAATTTGTCGCCTATCCTATAACTGTTTCATCTCGTGTTAACACAATAGGGATGTTGACACTAATTATAAATTAATATAAATTTTTGTCTTAAGTATTAGTGGCAACATTTTTAGGCCTAAAATATGATTCTTTTATTGAAATCGATCACAATAAATTAAACATCGTTAATTTAAAATGTTAAAAATAGTACTCACTCTCACGTGACCTCAAACGCCATTTTGAGAATATGACGTCATTGTTCCTATTTTATAAGGAAATTCAACAAAGTTCAGTAGACAGATAGTATTGAATATCGGATATTGACGTCACGTGACGTTTTTGGTGGGAAATTTGATAATGATTTTTATTTATCAATTTTTGTTTTTAAATTGAAGATTATTATTTTTATAATATTTTTTTCGTGAATATTGAGGTTCAGTCTATGAAATAAAATTGAATCCTAAAATTAGTCAACATCCCTATTGTGACATTTGTTTGAATCACGACGTATTGGAGCGGGTCAGAATACGTGTCGTAAAAAACTACCACAAGAGTGCTACCACAAACATCGCGATAGGAGTTTTTTACAAATTATATTGGTATTATTTATCTGAATAGTTCATTAATACTATTATATTATCATTATTTCCCCGTGGGGTTCGCTTGAATAGCTTACCACCCTTTTGCTTCAGCCAGCTCCCCAACAAATCGGTGGTCCGGCTGAGAGCCTTTCTTTCCATCTTTTTCCTATTGCCACTTACCATCAGGTGAATCGACAGTATCCAAAGTACCAATGCACAAGTGAAAATTTCCGAAATCCTTTTTTTTGAGGCATCCCCTGACATTTCTTCACCTCTGATGAATATTTCACGATTCATACCACCAATTTATTGTAAATAATAATTTTAACAAGAGATTAGAGGGAAAACAGTTTTTTGTTACAAGGCATTGTAAAATATTGTTTTATCTAGCTAAACATTTATTTTTATAAACTGCATCCTAAAATTTTAAAATATGCCGGTCACTTTCTTTTCAAATACTCAAAAGCAAAAGGATTCACCGCTGACCTCAGAAACTACCTAACCGATTAAGATGAAATTTGTCAAACAGATAGTTTATGCTAAGGAGACGTCAGTTAAGAATCGACTATAAGAAATTCATTCCATGAAGGGTAAAAATAGGGGTTGGAAGTCATTTTCATACAAATCAACTTCGTCAATTTTAGAGTTATAAATACGAAAATTTTTATGTGAGTTTACAGTTATAAACAAATGTTAACACAGGGTTGCTCATCTATACACATATACATGCACAAATATAGGGTCACTACACATTTATTTATAAAAAATAAGCTTACAAAAGTGAGTGCCTCGCCACTGTTGATTTCACGACTTTGCCAAGACGCGGCGAAGTGAAGTTAGCACGGCTCAACGCGCCTTCCGCTTCGATTTAATGACCAGAATAAATGACCGGATTCGACATAATTAATTTATCAGGATTTTAAATAAAAAAAACGGGCAAGTGCTTGTCATACAACGCGCAATGTGGGGTTCCGAAGTAGTAAGTTTATCGACTATTACTCATTAACTACTTAAGCAAACATAGCTGCATAGTTAAGATAATATTGCAGAAGAATATTTAAAAAACGGTGCATTTATATTGACCGTCTAAGACCGTTGTTGGCCCACGATACAGTCACAAAAGATAACTACGGCAGCGGGTTTTGAAAAATAAAAAAATTGCATTTCTTCAAAGAAAAGTTCATTTCTAATTTTAAGCTAATCGATTGATGTTCTAAAAATTTTCGATTCAAACATTCATCCTGTTTCCCAGGAAAAAAATAATTTTCCGGGATGAAAGTAAATATAATACTCTGGTATTAGTAACAACTTTGCCAATTTTCATCGAAATTCGTTCAAGGATATTACAGAAAATTATTCTATAAAAAATGTATTTGCACTAGAGCACGTTATTGAAAGTTGAAATTAAAAAAAATCAATACACAGAAAAATTGTCCTTTGAGTTTTACTATAGTACATAGATAGAAGATTTACATATTCTATCCTACATACTAGAACGGATTTCGATTATTCAATTGACCGTGCCTACATAATGAATAACAGAAAATGACAACAACCCACAAAAAAGAGGCTAATTTAATATATTATATTACGTGTCATGTTGTTTGTCCACGATGGACTCGATGGACGCGATGGCGATATAATTATAGATGAATAAATGAGGGTAAATGAACGCATTTTTTATATTACTGAAAGCATGCTTGATACATTTATTTATAGTAATTATTTAATTTAACATGACGTTATCGTCAAATCAGTAAATGAAAAGAATGAAATGAAATGAAATGAAATGAAATGAAATGAAATGAAATGAAATGAAATGAAATGAAATGAAATGAAATGAAATGAAATGAAATGAAATGAAATGAAATGAAATGAAATGAAATGAAATGGAAATCGATTATAAAGGAGTTAAATTCCAATAACACAGTTGTCAGCCAACGACACAGTTTGCTTTATTGTAGGGTACCTGACATCAAAAGCTAAAGCTAAACTTCAGCAATTCTACATGAATTATTATTCATAATTATTTCATTTTGCAGTTATACCTGGACTACCAAGCACTGCTGGTATGAAAAATAGAAAACGATTTTATCCAGAATCGTATTTAGAAACATAAAATTATTCGTTGTAGTAATTATAATTCTTATTAGAATTATATACCTAACTATGAAATAATAATGACAAAATAGCAACATTTATCTAACCAAACTGGGTGTGCTTACCAACTTATGGCAACCGTTTTTATCCCAGTCCTCTACATTATCTCCACTTATGTAAGTAATCTTAAGAGCAAAAAAAACTATTGCGCGACAAACAAATTATAATCCAGCCCAGGCAAAGCAGGGGCCCCTAATAAGTAGACAAATAGGGGCACGCTCTTTTTCTTTGGCTTGCAGACTTATGACTTTTGAGAACTTACGTTTTGATCGTAAACTACAAACTAATGTTTGCAAATATTATTCTCCTGTCGTCAATGTCGATGGACTATAAAAAGTTGGCTTATATTCCTGACACAAACGGGTTCACACATAAAGTGGCTTGTGAGTTTTAGCTTATCAGACGTTACTCCGCAAAATACAAATCGTGATTATTATATTTTAGGATATCGTGCGTAATTTTAGTAAGCATGTATAAAAAAACTGCTATCTTATTCAGAATTCTCTGTGCCTTTAATATTCTATATTTTTATGAATAAACTTTCGAATATCTTCACCGATTAGAACATATCGAATTTTATATTTGTCATTACCAAAGGTATGTACTACTATGTAATACGTGAATTACTAACTTATTTCAGATATTCTTTGTTGAAATTATAATGCACAACGTCCAGACCAAGTAAGTTAAATTTTATTCTATCTAAGCGATCTTAAACTTGTATATTGATCCATATTATGTTTGCAGCAAAATTCTGTAATCTAAAATTAAAATCCCCCAACAATTTTATTTACACAAAATACTCTCGATAAAGTCACCTTTCAAACAAAAAAGTAGATCAAAATCAGTCGATCCATTTGGGAGCTACGATGCCACATACAGACATACAGATACACATATATACAGACAGAGATACACAGACACGTCAAACTTACAACACCCCTCTGTTTGCGTTGGGAATTAAAAATTAGTAAAGGAGACAGAAACATGATGTCTCAAAAAATTTCTTTAAACAATGGGGTATGTATGACATTTGCAAGATAGAATTAAAGTTAGAATAAAAGAATAAAAAAATTCCATAAGCTGCCTTTACGTAACTGTGTTTACGTCATTCACTACCTAAAAGCACAATTAAGTCACGCTTTTCCGTGCGTAGCCTTTATTTGCACGTTGCAAAAATTCGTTACAACAACAACAACAACAACAAAATCCTCTTTATTGTACACCAAAGTTATATCCAAATACATTTTATTATACAGGAACTAGTACAATAGGCGGTCTTATTACTTAAATAAATAAAGTTACTTTGAGTTTCCTATTAATGCGGACTATTTAGCAATATATTAGTAGACTACATAAGTTAAAAAATTTCGCACCGTGTAAGAAAGTACTATTTTGGTCACAAAAAACGTGACTTTCAGGTCTTTTAGGTCAATAAACAATATAAAACAATACCTATACCATAGTGGTGACGTAATTATTATATTATTGCCCGGCGTTTTAATTTTTTTACCTCCCACGTAAGTTGTTGTAATTCCAAAAATGTAATTTTAATGTAAAGGTTTAAATTGAAATAAAATCTTAATTTTTTTAATTTATTGTTACATAATAAAAGTGTTATGTGATTGTATGTGAACATACAACCACTTTCGCTGGAGCAAAGGCTGAATTTTTTGTATGTGTTACTTACTATAGTGTACTTGGATAAAACTAAATAATATTGTGGTTGTATGTGTAGTAATAACTTAGTATTGTTACATATGTGTTTAATGAGGTATAAATCGAAACATGTGCTAGATCAAAACAATAGAAAATTTTGTCAAGCAAAATAAGTAAAAATATAAAAGAAAAACCATATTTTGATTTTAATCACTAACAACAGCTTACGTGAAACTTAAAATATGCTGTACTTGTGTGTGTGTATTATTATGGATTATTATGTCTTCTGTGGTATCACTTAAAATAAAAACTTGAATGGTACTTTTTTATAAAAAAATTACGACTTAAAGCATATTTGAAATAAATGAATAGCATTGAAATATTATACTTATTAAAACAATTTTATGTATTCCTTGTCATGCCTAGTTCGTCTGTTAATCTGTTAATTTCTGCTTCGCAATAATAAAAAGAGAAATCAAGCTGACCAGCCTTATCCCTCCCATAGTTATGCCTGTTGTTGCCTGTATTCAGTCAGATGCTCGACGATTAGGAAAAACGCGTTATCAAAAAAAAACGTGACGATTTGCTGCACCCAAGGATATTCTTAAACTTTATTAACAATAATGTAACAGCGCCATCTATTGAGGGGATGAAATAACATTTATGTTTCATTCCACTAAAATAATTTTAGCGTGCAATGTTAGATGGCAGATATAATAAATGATACTTGTACCTAATAAGAGATGGCGCATAAACATAATCTGAGCATAAAGTAATAAGTTAAAGTAAAAAAAACTATTCTTGTAGTAATTTATGTTTGTAAAGTTGGCACACATCCATTCCACATTTAATTAATTGTGGTTTATTTTTTATCCCTGTTAGAAAGTTTATCTTTTCGTTTGCACAAACTTCTTACTCTCAGCCGGCCACAATTCTTATCTTATTACCTTTCCCTCTTCGCCCGAGAAACTCTTAATAAAGTAAGTATCTACGCTTCTATTCTATATCTATATTCTATTTCTTGTACCTATTCTTATATCTTAGGAATATATATGTTCCTATTTGTATATCTATTCCTGTATTCTAATTTCAAGAGGGATGATAACTAGAAATGGATCAAGTTAAACCACATTTTCAGCAATCATACTAGGTACCTAGATTGTAGACAGAAAGAACAATATGAATTAAACAATTATGGTAATAGCCATTGTCGCCGTGAACTATTTCCTCTACAGACATCCTTGGGAATATAAATTGAGAAGTGAGATGATATACAGGGTCATTTGTAAAATTCAAAAATGTTGATCTTTTAAATATATGGACCAAATCCTAAATATATTGTTATATTATCTTCAGGGTATTCGTTCATCATATCTCACTTGAGGTTGCTACCTAGGTATATTGAAAAAAAAATTGTTACGGAAAATATGTAAATACCTAGAAGATAACTTATTATTTTTCATATAGGTAAACTAGGTCGTTATATCGGTTAACGGTATTGATACGGGTTGAGTTTTAATGTGTGAACTATATTAACATTATTCTCAACATGTGTTTCTATCCCTTAACCCAATAATAAGAACAAAGAAAATCAACGGGAACAAACGGGATACTTCATCGATTTCATGGTTACAATTGCCTAATAAACTAGGAACCTACCTGAAATCGCGGGTTAACACCTAATGTGTTTGGCTGTCGATAATAAGCTTTAATAATTTTAATTAGTTTTGTCCACGTTTTGTGGGACAAGAAGTACCCCATATTTTATTCCAGACCATATTTTACCTATGTATGTGCAAAATAGTATGAAAATTCGCAGTGTTTGACTGAAAGAGGCCTTACATACTCACTCGAAGACGCAGCATACTTCAAAGAGAGAGCTCAATAATTCATCATATTCTCCGGTTATTGGGATTGACACCCATTGAGATAAAAATGTGTTGCAGTCTACATTTATCTCAACGGGCGCTAAATTCCTGTAACCGATATCAACAGTGACATTAAAAATGAAGCAAGAAGAATGCGGGTTGTAAAAGTAAAAAACACCGAGTAGTTCACAGACATATATCAAGAATAGACGACGCATGTACTTCAAATTGTATGAAAACCAAGCGTGTCACTTTTTTTTGACACATTGTGCTGTCACAAGAATATTTAGTGCTGAAATTCCCCATCCTAGCGATATCAATTCGAAACTGATTCGTTACCGATTCTCGACAACGATTAATGATTCTCAAAATCGATTACCGATTATAATTAGGTATATAAAAAATCGTATGATCGTTTGTAGGCGTAGAATATGTAAAACATAAAAAATGCCTTTGGTTGGTTGTACATAATAATATAGTATAGTGCTTGAATATGACCGAATAAATAGTTTTGTGTTTTATTTAACTTGATTATTTGTTAATTACAAACACAAGCTTCAAAAATGTAAAGATAATAAAGAGATCATAAATATTATGATTGTTTATTATTTGCTTTCAAGAAATTAAATAAATGAAAATTAAAAAAATATTTATAAACATTTCTTTTATGAAAATCAAAACATCATATGGACACATTTAAACTTACCTAAAGTTAAACGAATATTTTTTTCTAATTAAAAATTCAAAATAAAAAAAAAACAGTACATCAATATTCGGTATTGCGCTTGAAATCAGCCTTCGTTTCTTTTTCGAATCCGTAAAACAGTCATCATTGAAATGAATAGAACATATACGGCTATGTTTTGTTGGAAACCAATCTCTATGCCCCGTCGCTATAATTCATTTTGCTTTAATATTGGGGTCACTTGAAAACCTTTAATTATAATGTTATCATAAATAAAATCACTATACAGAAACATTAATATTGTAATGAAAAATAATTTGCCTGTTAAAAACTGTCTCTATGTAAATATTGTTATTCATTGGTTTTCAAAATCGATTAACATCGAGACCACACCGAGTAAATGAACAACACTATATGCTATATTTTACAGAAACACGACAATATTCACCGTACTACGAAGCTAAGCGACGATTTATAGTAACGATTGTTTTACTTTCATTGCGTGTTCCAGTAAACAAGCCGTATAAATTTTGCTACCAAAATCAGCAATGTATGAAGTAGTATGCAGTACACAGTAAGTTAGTGCTTTTCGTTGTAAAACGTGGTAGAAATGCAATAAATATGAAAAAAATTATTTTAAAATAAATTACTACACAATTTTATAAATAAATTACTTAACGATGAAAATAAATATTTCCTTTACCTCTGCTAACTGTATTTGTAGAATTCCTACAGTGTAAAACGTTACAATTAGGCATTTTTCGTTATTTCAGTTGACATCTATTGCCAATAGCAATGAAACGCCAACTAAATGACTCGGCGCTCAAATAGGATTTCAAATCCTTTCTGTTACACTTGAAATGTATGAACATGCGGCATCTACTCTAGGTATACATGTCTGTGGAGTAGTTACTTAAACATTACATTTTAAAAATAAACAATGGCATCTGTCGTCGTAGACGTAGTGTTAAAGTAATCTGTGGTCGTTGCCATCTCGTGTGATTCACAAGTGTAATTCCTTGTTTGTCACAAATATAAAATATATAATATATCGAAAATTGTATAAAAATAAAATCGGATAATTGAACAAGATGCTTCTTGCAAGGGTAAGTTTCTATTTGTATTAATATAAAGAAAATAATATTACTCCTACTTGTATTAGGTACTTTTTGGCACTATATCACCTCTCGGAATTTTATCTAGTCATTGCATTATCCAATACAATGCCTATGCAGGGTTTAGGCGCAAAATGTCCTATTCGCGAAATGACCGGCGGACGCAAAAGGTCCTTTTCGCAGAATGTCCTATGCGCAAAATGTCCTATTCTCAGAATGTCCTATTCTCAAAATGTCCTATTCTCATAATGTCCTATTCTCAAAATGTCCTATTGGCAAAATGTCCTTTTTAGTTGAGTTGAAAGAGGTTCATCGAAAATTAACGACAAAATTTTTTTTGAAACAGAATCATTTTGGTCGTCTTTTCAAGTATGCAAAGAAAAATTCAATCGAAGGTAAGATTAATGCTAAAACTTTGTCTAAGGGGCTTACTATATATTTATTCTTACGTTGCTATGATCTTGATGCATTAAAATATCTTACATTAAGCGCCGCTAATAATTAATAGATTTATTGTTCAAACGTTCAAACGTCATCATCAATATTCCGCAGAAAATCTTAATATACACCTACCTATTTTTCATGACTTTATTTCATCCTTATTTTCTCGTGACATAAAATAATTTAAGTTTCAACTGTGTAGTCCTAATAGTTTCGGAATAAAATGGCTGTGACATACGAACGGACAGACAGACAGGACTAATTTATAAGGAATCTGTATTTTGCCATTCGGCTACGGAACCCTAATTATCTCCTCTACCAATAACCAACAACCATCCATTGATCTCCTATTTACGGCCAACCCTATGTACAATAAAAAATAACACTACTCACTCAAGCCCCACACTAGAATACCCTGTATCATGCCATGGACAACAAATAAAGACAAGAACACACCAAGAATAGAGATTCATAATTGAAATCTCAGTCTCGCTGGAAATCGATCCCAGGACTCTTTGCACGGCGGTCCTGCATGGTAACCATTATGCCACACGAGTTGTCAATTTATTATTATAACAAACTAACGCAGTAAGTCGTCGCTCTGAATCGTACGTGGTTCACCATCACATCCATGATTGCCTGGTGATTGGAGCCGGCGGGGCAGGCCTCCGCGCGTGCATTGGTCTCGCCGAGCAAAAGTTCAGCGTGGCGTTGGTCACCAAGCTGTTCCCCACGCGCTCCCATACCATCGCTGCACAAGGTGGCATGAATGCTGCGATCGGTAAGAGTTTAATTAGTATTTCATGGAGGAATAGTAAAGTAGTGCATAGCATTAAGAAGAAAAAACCAATAAGTTAAAATTTAATTACTATTGACGTGATAACCTACTCTGACGTAATAACCTTATCTGACGTAATGGCACTTATGAACATCTCGTTAAGCAACTGCTCAAGAAATAATGCAACTTCCTTTTCTTAATGGACTTTGATGTCATTTGAGGTTTAGGGCTAGATTCTGCAAAAGCTTGTTTAAGGTGGTCATGCGGTTAGCTATCTATCAATTACACTTCTTTGTAAAGCAACCCTTTATTCTTCCGAAATAACGTTATGGGTGATAATTTACCTGTTATTATCAAAATCAATTTCTTTTATCCTCTAATCATAAATACATACTATACCTTTGATGTCAGTCAGACAATGTAATGTTGTTCGTGAGAATTAATTGGTTATAACTTTTTGCGTAGGAAGTATGCACAAAGACGATTGGCGTTGGCACTTCTATGATACTGTTAAAGGATCTGATTGGTTAGGAGACCAGGTGAGAAATATTTCTCATTATCTCAACCACTGACCTAACCTAACAAAGACAAAAAAAAATTGTAAAATTATTGAGGTCCTTTGTGTTTTGTAGACTCTTATATTTGAGTGACCTTTTTCTCATCTATCATGTTTAAAACTTTAACAGGATTCCATCCAATACCTTGCACGTGAAGCACCTTCCTGCGTCTATGAGCTTGAAAATATGGGCATGCCTTTTTCTAGAACGCCAGATGGCAAGATCTACCAGCGTTCCTTTGGTGGTGGTACGACGCACCAAGGGAAGGATGTCGCGAAAAGAACTTGCGCTGTTGCTGATCGGTAACAAAACCTCAACAACGGTATCACAAAATCAATTATATGTCCATGTCTGCAAATTACTGGGTCAGATAGGAAGAATAATTATGCGACTACTAGATTAATATTATCACTGAGTACTTGTTTTGGGAGGCATGGTAACACAGTCTTCTATATATATAAAGCAAGTATTGTCTTCAAGATTCCTTGTAAAGAGGTTCTCTGATCATTTTGTAACCTACTGATATCATATTTACTTTTATAGTACCGGCCACGCACTCCTTCACACCCTCTATGGCTATAGCACCAAGTTCTCGAATATTGAGCTGTTTTCCGAGTTCTTTGTTCTGGACCTTCTTAGGCAGGAGGGGGCAATAGTTGGAGCGATCGCCCTCGACATGGATGATAGCAGTCTGCACAGGTAAGAATTTACTTATTTACTTACTAATTTAGTTATTTTTATAAACTAGTTACATTTAGCTAGTGAATCATGTACTCTCTATTCATAAACGCGTAATGAGTCTATTTTAGCTTTCGCAATGTTTTATACATATTCTTATTGGCTTTGCTGTAGTCAGGTATAATGTGTAAATTTTTCCGTTATTTATTCCATTTTTATTTTTAGATTTCAAGCAAAACATACAGTTATTGCAACTGGAGGATATCCGAGGATGTTTTTCTCATGCACCGCCGCACACACCTGTACAGGAGATGGATGTGCGATGGCTTCCAGAGCGGATATTCCCTTGCAAGACATGGAATTTATTCAATTCCATCCTACTGGTATGTTTTATCATATTAGAGACTTTTCTGCATGCTATGCATAGTTGATGTCTTAGACAGTTGCTTATTTTATTAATTCATAGATCCAAAGCAGAAATAAAGGTGTTTCATTTAGCACTCCAAACCTACATAAATAATATTGTTATCGAAAAGACGTATGGGATTGATCGATGCAACTTATCATTGTCTATAATTTATATTGAAATAATTGTCTTGATTGTTCCAAATAATTCAAACCATAATCCATACTAGAAATTAATGTATCATCTTTAGAAGAAATAAAAACTTTTTAGTACAAAGTCGAACCGCCTTAAAATTAAAAAAAAAATTTAATGAGTTACTGAAATTTCTAATTATTCTTGAAATGTTTGAAGTCAAAAAAGATTTCTCCTTTGAACTTTAGGGCACTGATGTTAATCTTAACTACAGGGATGTATGGTTCCGGGTGCCTGATGACGGAAGGGTGTCGTGGTGAAGGCGGTTTCCTCGTGAATAGTGAAGGTGAACGTTTCATGGAGAAGTATGCCCCAAAAGCTAAGGATTTGGCTAGTCGCGATGTCGTGTCTCGATCTATCGCTACTGAAATACGTCAAGGTACGATAAATATTCTAGATTGATGTGGGTACAGATGGTTTAGTCTGGTAGGAATACTCGTAGTATTTCGATCATTATGGATATTATCGAAATACTATCGATTTTATTAAAAAAAAAATCTAATATTATGTCAACAAACAGTATTGGCCGACCCATTACTGTAATATTGTCAGTGTTCTATTAAATTTGAATGCTGTAAATAATTTCTTTTTCGTCAGTGACATAATAATTATCAATTGCAGGTCGAGGTGTGGGTCCAAAAAAAGACCACATGTACTTACAACTTCACCACCTCAAACCAGAGGTCCTTCGAGATCGATTGCCAGGGATATCGGAGACAGCTTACACATTTACTGGAGCTGACGTGTACACGCAACCAGTCCCAATCATACCCACGGTGCATTACACGATGGGTGGAATTCCAATCAACTTCAAAGGAGAAGTAGGAATGAGTTTTGGAAAATTTTGACTTTTTCCGTTACATTTACTTAGTTAACGTGATAGAGGACATAATGTTCCGTGTCGACCGATAAATCAGTTCATCAGTTAAATCAGTCTGCTTACGGACTGAAACTTATTTGGATCTTAAACACATTTATCGGACAATATTTAAAAATAAGGCGATAGCTATACATCGCTCCTCTTGAACTACAATGATGTCTGTGCAAATGTCATGACTTCGAGGAAATTTAAGGGTATTAGAATAATATTAAACGGCCTTCATCATTGTTAATAGAGATTAGCACGCTCATAAAAAATACCCATCAGCTTTAATAAACAAGTAAAGATTTAGTTAATTTTGTTCAGGTTGTCACAAATGAAGGAGGTTGCGATCGTGTAGTACCAGGACTCCACGCTGCAGGTGAAGCAGTCAGTAACTGCCACGGAGCTAACAGACTGGGTGCTAATTCTATTCTCGACATCGTAGTATTTGGAAAAGCCATAGGAATCAATATCGGCAAGCTTAGTAAACCCGGCGAACCACAACCAGCACTAAAAGATGTTAGCAGATTCATTTTATTAGTCTCATTAGAATTAGAATAAAATAAATTCCTTGTAGTACTAATAGGTGAATGAGAAAGAATTTAAACACTGGATAAAATAAGGTAACGTGGGCAGATCGAGAACAATGGGCTGAAATCATGCTTCAACAAAATTTTCATGTTTTTAACAAGTCTAGATACTACTTCAAACACGTTTAGTTTATCCAACGTCACACAATGTGCTTTAGCAGGCCTGGCGCACTCTGCACTTTAGACGCGTTCGACGTGTCGGGTCAATTTTAGAAGTGCTGCTACGCGCCCTTGCGCCGCGCCGGCCGTATCATACATTCGTAATCTATCACACATGTTATCATAAAGAAAAAACAACCCTCCTGTTCTCAGAGAGGATATGAGTTATGATTAGTAAGAAAGACAACGTCTAGATGTCAACGTATTAGGCTGTAGTCAAATTATTAAAAATGTCTTAATTTTGTTCCAACCGCGCAATTTATCCCATTTTATTTCAACGAAACAGAATATTTGTGATGAGAGCATAGACAACTTGGAAAAGGTTCGCAACGCGAATGGGAGCGTGCCGACGTATGAACTCAGACAGGCTATGAGAACCACCATGCAGAATAAATGTGGGGTGTTTAGAGATGCAAAGCTGTTGGCAGAAGGTACATTTTATCTAGTAGTACAGCTTAGCAACTGCACCTTATGCATAATAAGTATATGCAGTATTTAATGTCAGTTATTATTTCTGAGTAGCTGTTCAAATACATGAAATACAAAAAAACCGTCTGTTTTATTGTCTTGTTTCTTCTCTGTCTTCTTTTGGTAAATGATCTTATGTCAATGTCTCCCAAATTTCAGCTAAAGAAGAAATACAAAAGTGGTATAAGATGTTCGAGCAGATTCGAGTTACTGATCGCCGTTTCAACTGGAACTCTGATCTGATTGAGACCCTGGAACTGCAAAACATGTTGCAAACCGCTGTGCAAGTTGTGGCGTGTGCGGCCAACAGAACTGAGAGCAGAGGAGCGCATTTCAGGGACGATCATCCGAAGAGGATCGATGAGATGGACTACAGCAAGCCCACTGATGATCAGGTCTGATGAAAGCTTTACGATACGTTATACTTTGCCGAAGTTCTTTGAACGACATGAGAACTACTGACACTCGGGTCGCTTCACTAATCCTGGAGCAGCATATTGGAGTATGATTTAGACCTCCTTGATATGAGAGACTAGTACTCAGTATGCCGTTAACGAGTTGATATAATGAAAGCGATAATGTGATTAGATAACTGAGATGGCCTAAATGGAATTGCACTTTGCCGTTACTGTAAGGATTTACAAAATATTTTTTTTGGTCCACATATTAATATTGTTACTGTTAATATTATTATGAAGCTTGCCAGGCTACCTACCATCTTCTTATTTGAGCCAACCAACGAAACTTCATGTTCAGGACCAAGATAGTTCTTTCTTTCTTTTTTCTTTACTTTCTTGGTCAGTGACGTATCGGTGATGCCTTCAGTGTTAATAAATAAATAAATAAATAACGCTTCACACTCATAGCCCCACACTAGGATTCCCTGTGTCGTGGGTGCCATGGACAACACACAAGACAAGGACATTCACACCCAGACCAAGAACAGAAATTCAAACTCATCATTCAAATTTCCGCCTCGCTGGGAATCGAACCCAGGACCCTTGGCGCGGCGATCCGGCATGGTAACCATTGCGCCACACGGGTCGTCCGGTCAATGTCCATTTAAAACCATTTACCAGCAGATAATTTTTCAGCTAGTGCCTATAAAAAATAAAATCAGATTAATCCATGCTGTCGTATTGAGAATAATAACTTAATTAGTCGTTTAGATATAAATATTTATTTTAACAGAAGCCAAAGCCCATTGAGGAGCATTGGAGGAAACACAGCTTGTCCACCGTTAACCTAAAGACCGGTGAAGTAAGGATTACGTACCGACCGGTTATTGACAAGACTTTGGACAGTGAAGTAGAAACTATTCCACCTGTGCCTCGAGTTTACTAATCTTTAGTATTAGCTGTATTAATTTTGTTAGTGTCAGTATTATTTTAAACATGGTTCATAATTTGTTTTTAGTAATTCATTTATAAGATAATAATACATATATCATGTATTTAGTGTTTTAAAAGTAATAGGGATTAACAGGGTTGAAAGGCTTTGTGTTACTTATTGTTTACTTAATTATAATGTAGAAATAAAATTAATTTTTTTTTATTTAGATTTTTAAGGTTCCTTTGAAAACGGAACTCTTATAGTTTCGTCATGTCTAATCTTCTACACCATGGCATAGCTCAGAGACAGTACTAATTAAGTAAGAGTAAAATCTTGAAATATTTTTTTAGGGTCAAACATCAACCTTATTGCATGGTGCATCGTTGGATAGGTTTTTAAACAATACGATTGGGCAAACAAGAAAATTAATTTGACGGTACGATGTTCAAAGTCCACAGTACTTTAGTCCGACCAAATATGAACTAGAGGTCTATTGAGATTTGGTGCCTTAATGGCGTCCGTTCAGTTTTACAATCACGGCTCAGACTCATGCAGACTTTAAAAACCAGATAAAAGCCCATTAACTCTCTAATTAATCAGTTTCCCTCCTTCCTTCCATCTTTGTTTTTTTTGTATTCTTGTCATCCTACATTCACATTTGTGTTGATATAATTTCCTTCATATTATCATCGTGCACCTTACCTAATCAAATCTTATTCTAATCAGCACTCAACATCTTAAGGTTGTCTGGAAGAGATCGCAGATCGCTGTTTAGTTTAGACCGTCTTTTGTAATTATTTCATACACTTGTCTACTTTTAGATTTTTGTTGTCTCAATAATATTAGTCTATACTAATATTATAAAGAGGAAAGATTTGATTGTTTGCATTGAATAGGCTCCAAAACTACCGAAGCGATTTGAAAAATTCTTTCACTGTTAGGAAGCTACACTATCCCCGGGTGACATAGGCTTAATATTTTTTTTTTACTATTTTTCCCGAAACGAAGCAAGGGCGATTCCCTAGTGTACAATAAAGAGTTAAGTAAATAAAATAATAAAGACGTCCATACTATTAATTTAGTAATATTTTTGGACACCGAATGTCTTGTGCTGAATAAGCAAATCCAAGTTCCTTGCTTATTCCTTTACTGACGATTTTAAAATTTTTCTTCTTTAAGTACATAAAGTAGATGTTTCTATTGATGCCCCTTCAAAAATGTATCAAAAAGAAATGCAATGATTTTATGGCAAGTAATAGACAGGCGATATTTTAACCGTTTTGATTTGATGAACATTGAACCAGGTGCTTTGGTGAGGTGCGGCCAACACGCACGAATCGTAAACCACTTTAGTAGATCTTTATCGCGCGCCACGAGTTATCTAGTCCAATAAAACATGAACTTGAAAATGAGTCGTAAAACTTGTACGATATAAATGATTGTTTTGCCATTAAACACATTATAATTTATTTAGTCAAATTAGCTCACTTAACAGATAATAATCTTAGGTTTTCTCTAACAAAGCACGATGTTACCAGATAACGCAAGTCGATGACTGATGCCGGATCCAGTTCGATCAGAAGGTTTTTTTTCAGCTGAGTTTTCCAAGCTCACCACGCTAAGAATCGATCTCTTACTCGCTTTGTAACGGTTGTCGCTTTTCGAGACATTGCGTTTTCTTATGATTGAAATATATTTTTTTGTATTAATTGGTAAAAATTATTTCATTATTTTGACGACAACATTCCTTTTAAGGTAACGTACAGTGAGGGATACCTGTATTAGTTCCCCACATCTTCAATAATCTCCAAATCAAAACTACAAGTAAGAATTATCGTTTAACATTCTTAATCTTTTTTTTAAATTACACCTAAAAATGTCTTAAGGATTTACCAAGGGATCAAGCATGTAAAGTGTAATATAAGGAATGGTCAGCGTCGTTTATGGTGATGGTGCGGCGTCGGGATTGCAGCATGACCACATGGGATTTTTTAACCTTGGATATTCTACAAAGCCCCATATTCATATTAATTCATTAAGGATCAAGTAGCACCTGAGTGGCTGATCGGAGGGGTCAAGTATTAGTGGACGATTATAGACGATTCATAAAATGGGGTGTAGCTCGATAAAAGAAGGGATAGTCAAGGATTAAAATCCATAAATGCAACCCATTAGGATTTTGGTGTTATCACAAGTTTAAGTAAATGGATGCACTAACTGGATACAGTGTGTATGAAATTTGGCACAAGTAACGCTTACATGATGAAGGAGTACTGAAAGCTAATGTTTTTATATAATACGAGTAACCGCTCTCGCTTTGCTTCGGTTTTCTTTATTTTTTACACCTTGGGTTACATTATTGGAGTTTTATTAAGGATCCCTAATTTTTTTGAAAATGTAATATAGCCTATGTTACTTGGGGATAGTGTAGCTTTCCAACAGTGTAAGAATTTTTCAAATCGGTTCAGTAGTTTTGGAGCCTATTCAATGCAAACAATGAAATCTTTCCTCTTTATTATTAGTACGAGTAACCGCCCTCGCTTTGCTTCGGTTTTCTTTATTTTTTACACCTTGGGTTACATTATTGGAGTTTTATTAAGGATCCCAAATTTTTTTGAAAATGTAATATAGCCTATGTTACTTGGGGATAGTGTAGCTTTCCAACAGTGTAAGAATTTTTCAAATCGGTTCAGTAGTTTTGGAGCCTATTCAATGCAAACAATGAAATCTTTCCTCTTTATAATATTAGTATAGATAAATAAATATGGATATAGATGAATTAGATATAGATAAAATTAATAAACATTTACATTACACACACTACCGTGCATTTGACACACGCACACACGTAATATACGCACAAAGGTCAATGTGAAGTAACCCTTTGACACTTACGGTCGAGACCGCAGCAGATATTAGGTTTTTAATAAGTCAGGGCGTTCACCCTAACAAGTTAATGCGCTCACCATCTTGGACTTCATCGTGGTCATCCCTACTCAACATCACATGGGATTGTCATCATGCATTCACTTATTTTTAAATCACAATTTATTACACCCGTACAAATAATGGAATAGATTTTTTTTTATTTATAATAATAAATATAACGCTATTTATACAGAAATAAAAAAATATACTAGAACAATGAACCTAAAACTAATAACCTTAAAAAATATATAACTTATTTTTTGTATAAAAGAGTTCACAACTCATGGTATAATATATTGACCAATTTATATAATACTAGGAAATCGCCCACGCTTCGCTTTCGGAAAAATAGTAAAAAATATATAATATAGCCTATGTCACCAGGGGTTAGTGTAGCTTCCCAACAGTGAAAGAATTTTTCAAATCGGTTCGGTAGTTTCGGATATTTCCTCTTTATAATTATTAGTATGAGGTATGATGTATATGAGGTACTATAATAATATGAAGTAGGTACCAGGTATGTTCTATACCAATACCATCCAGATAATTTGCGACCAAAGTAAAAAATGGAAAGTGATCTTTAGCTACATGTCTAGCTGCCACACTTACTGAATTCGTACTGATTCCAATGGTTCTCGGTTACATTTGGCGAAAAGCCATTGCAGATAGTTAGTGAACTAATGTCTCTATGGTATCCAGTCGGCCTTAAAATGATAATTATTAAAGGCAGCAGCTGCTTGAAGTTAACAACGAGAAGGCATTTTCGGTTATAATTTCTATAAGTATGTGTAAATAAATGGCTTGTAATAATTTACGCAAGTAAAAACTCACAAAACTTATGTAAGCATTATTTACTGTAAGTTTATTAATAGGTGTAAATACAGCCGTAAGTTGCTTAAGTAAATCTTACGGCTTATAGATGTAAGGTCGGCCTAATGTATATCTCACTTCACCACTTTCACGGCGTATAATACATAACTATGCCAAACCACAACTTTTAAGCACTAAGGGTCTCCAAGGTAAGCTGCGGAAGGAAGGACTATGACATCACATAGTTCTACGAACCAGACATTCTCTACCTACTTATCGTAACAGGTAGGTATCAATTTTTTTCCATACAAAAAAATTGCTTTAGTCGCACACGCCGAGTATCCACTAGTACCTAGGTACTCGAAGTCCTCCAGCTAGCAGCCATTGCCTAATGCCTTCAATGTACCAGGTAATCATAATTTCATGTGTGTGTAACGCTATACCAATAGAACTCCTGCATGGTCCTGAAGACTGGGTACGTGATGTCCTACAGCTAGCAGCGGTTGCCTAATGCCTACAATGTACCAGGCAAACATAAATATTAGTGTGTATGTATAACGCTATACCAATAGAATTCCTGCATGGTCCTGACGACTGGGTACGTGAAGTCCTCCAGCCAAACAGGCACACATAATGATTAATTCAACTCGTGGTTGGTTTCAACTCATTTGGTTCAGTAGTTTCGGAGTAAATTGGATGTGAACGGCGCGGCGGTCGCCCAGACGCACGAGTGATCCTATAAGAGTTCCGTTTTTCGTTTTTTCGTACGGAACCCTAAAAACGCAGTAATACTGATTTAGTAAATACATATATCTATGGTGTAGTTTTAGTCTAATTTCGCGTCATCAACACAAACCTTACCTGAATCCAAGATTTTTTTTTTATTTGGGATGAAAACGTTCCTAAGCCCCAGTTCAATCTAGAGGCAATTTAATAATAATATTATATATTACTTATATACATTACAGTACCACTAATTTTAATCAGTCTTTATATTTATTATTAATAGATCTAAACTCTCACATACACACACAGCTAATCATCATACCCCACATTATGGTAGTTTGGGTGACATGAGATATTACAATATTTAACATTTGCCAGGAATCAACCAATATCCAAATATTAGCACCTCTGTCACAACGATTTACCCCATCTGAGAGAATCAAACCAGATACTTCTAATCTGCACTACCATCTCCACACTACTTGTTGTCAATCCTGTGCGAAGTTAGGCTGTATAGAAATTGCAATATCCACCACATTAAGTAGACACATACTATGAACTTGTTCACAAACAAAATTACCATACAAATGTGGAGCAAAAGCTGTTAAAACTGTCAACCGATCGGTTCTGAGCCAGAGGTGTGTACAACAATGTCCTCACACCCATGCACCACTCGAGCTGAACAAAGGAGCAGGTAGGCATATCCATTTCCCGAAACCTACATGAATGTAAAGGTTTCTTAGCACCGCGGTCCTTGGAGCGTAACGCAAACTCTGAGGGCGCAGGCACCGCATCTCCCCGGGGGCGATTATCCCGCGCAGGCGGCCCTAAGCCCCGCCTTGGGGCGTGGCGAGTCTTCCGAAAACCACCCCCATCCCCGCTTGTCTCCGACCACCGGACGAAGCACCTCGCTATTATCCCGGTTTCCTGTCCGCGAACGCTCGCCTGCTCCTCCGATATATCGATTTGTTTATTTTTTTCCCGCGCAAACAAGACAAATAACCCGGTCTTTCCGCGGGTCGTGACGTGACGTATCCGGTACGTCGCCTTGTCGGTGTCCCGCCGTCGGGTGTAAAATGGACTGTGATAGTGGTTCGAAGGTTTCCGTGAGGCATGCCGGCGGTGGACACGCGTGAGTGAAGGTAAGATGTTGTCGAAAGCCAAGTCCATTCTGCGGTACGTTGGTGCTGCTTCATGATGACATGATGCAACCTTAAGCATTCGGTTACAAATATACAAACAAGTATACAAACAAATATACACGAATATAAATAATACAAACAAGGCTGTGGCGTAGCTATCAATTAAAATTTTCAGCAAGTAGAATTCTAATTTATTAGATCACAGATGAGAACGTCGATATTACTTGAAAATGTAAAATGTTAAGATAAGTACATTATACCACTGTTTCCAAAACTACGTAATTCCTATTGGTGGCTGTGCGATTCAGTATCTACTCATAAAACTCATTTATTTTGAATTACCGAATGGGTTAAAACCACCTGAAGTGACGCTGAACCCATTGAAAACTAGTTCAATAGCCATTCTCCTATATCTGTAGTTATCATTTAAATATATCTAAGTATTAAACAAAGTTCGATTAGCGGGCACTCCCTACATGGCACGTTATTGAGGATGCGTGAAGTGTAATCCGCTACATTGCTCAAGTGCGGAGAGTTGGAATAATAAATAAGGTTTATAAGTTTACTGTGTTAAGGTTTTGCAGTTTTAGTTCTGCTACCGGAAGATATGGTAATAATAAAGTTACGGAGAAGTAACGCTAAACAAAACATGTTACACAAAATTTGTGAACGCCTTGGCTCTGAATTTATTGACAAATTAATAGTATCACGGACGGAAACGAGCAAGAGACTACTCGTATTTGTCTATGGTGTAAGTTTTGTAAACTTAAGGCTTGTATGTACCTTGTAGAGTAAGACTTGGCGTCTCATGAGATCTGATTACTTTTTTAAAAAAGAAACTTCAAAAGAGCTTGTTTCTATGGGCCCTGGCAGCCTAATAATTTTACATGAAATGTTTTAAGTTGAATATTTTAGAGTATAGCTTAAATTGCACGTCAGAATATATTATAAAGCTTGTACGAACCGTAAGTATGACATACAGTATGATGACTCAAAATAAAATGCAAAAAAGAAAAAGTGTATACTTGGGCTTGCAAAATTATTTCGTATTTCTAAAGGACCGATCTAAATAATACTATAGAGCCCAATGTTTGAGGACAACATGTAATCAACCGGCTGAAAAGACACGTTTCATTTTTAAGTCTAGCTTATAAATCCTTCAGAATACCTACTTTGTTTAAATATTGTATTTAACAAATACTCCAAATGCACACTGATTTACCTATAGAGCATTTTCCGAAGGATAAGAAACCTGGAATGTTTACAACCAACTTCATAACAATAACAAGTCGTTTTGGTTGCTGTTTTAAACAAGCCAAAACTTGGACTTTTTATCCATACAAATAAGTTCATAAAAGTAGGAACAACGGCCGAATATTGCTACGGTAGAATACTGGTAACGACTACCATCAGTTATTATATCAATTTTCCCCTTTTTTAACCGACTTCAAAAAAAGGAGGAGGTTCTCAATTCGACTGTATTTTTTTTTTTATGTTTGTTACCTCAGAACTTTGGACTGGGTGAACCGATTTGGATGATTTTTGTTTTAATTGAAAGCTGGTGCTTGTCGTGTGGTCCCACATAAATTTGAACGAGATCTGACAATGGCATCCATGTGAAAAGTACAATGTACTTCATTTGAAGTCGGTTATTTTTTTGTTAAAATGTTAGATTATTTTCTTTTGGCGTTTCATCAGGTCTTAGCGTAAAGTAGCGCGAAATACTCTTTAACAGTGATCTGCAATTAGTTAACGACAGAAACGGATATAACGTCTAAATAGACTCTATGGACAAATGCAGCACTGATGCCGACTCTCAAACTCCCACCCGAAACACGACGAGTCTTTCAGGGCAATATAGAAATTGCTTAATGTGGCCGTGACGTTAAAATTGCCTAGTATATATATTATTAACTATGTCTTCTGTGTTAGTATAGCAATTCAGCAATTTCAATTGCTCGTGTAACTGCACCTTTAGGAAATCTCAAGAAATCTTATATTTTCTCTAACTTATGCAATCTTTACTCATCCTTCTAGGCTGAATTTTTAAACCATTTTTAGTCCTTCTGTAAGGAAGGCTCATTATTCTAGATCCACTTAAAGCTGTGATTTGTCGGTCAATCACCTTTAACATTCTAATAAGTAGATAAAAGGTGTTTTAATCATAAGCAATATGCATAAAGCCTGTAAGCGACTTGGCTTTAACTTATTATTGGCCCACAACTTAGCGTTGGTCTCTTGAGAAGGCCTAAAGCATACTCCACCACGCTACTTCACTGCGGTTACAAAGAATAGTGGCCAACCCGTGTCGGAAATTTTCATGCCACTCTTTGACTTAAAGTTGTGAACATAGACCAAAACGGCTTACAACATCGGTAAATTCTTAACTTTAACCACAGAAGCTTTAACTTAAGAATCCGGCATGCTATTACGTCAGAAACACGAAAGTGAAAAACACAACGAAAAGAAAATTCATGAAAGCAGTTTTACGTGTTACGAAATTGTTGTTTTCCATTACATACCGTCTACAATCCTTACACGTTCTACAGTAAGCTTCGGTATAAATCATATCTGCGCTATTCACGTAAGTGCAGTACACCAGTAACAATTAATTCTGATTTATGTGAATATTATTCAAGGAATTAGTACCTACAACTGCGCTGATGTTGAATAGGGCGCTAGATTTATAACTACGCGGGGTTGTCTCTGCAAGGTGAACAGAAAACACGAGAAATTATTTTACTTTAACAGAGTAAAAGTCTTAAAGCTATTCCCAGGTCTGTGTTCTAAAGTAGACAAGTTCAAGACGAAGTTTGCGGCTTCATTTACATTTGTTTAACTTTAAAATTTAAGTAAATATAATAACACAACGTCCAAGCGCCTTTTAGTGAAACTACAGCAACGTTTAGGTATATGTAATGTTCTCTATTACTTTTTTAGAAAATAGAATACAAATTATAAAATAAAAAGGTATCAAACATAATTAAATAAACAAATTAAATACATTTAAGAATGTCTTTTATGCTATAGATCTTCTACATTCACACAAGTGCATATTATGATTTAATATCAGTCTTAAATACTCGTAACTTATTACTTACTTCTAAGTATGTATTCATATATTAAATATTAATTAATTGGGTAAATTACTTGTCTGAAATCATTGTAGCACAATTTTATCCAATTTCTTTACAAATATAAGATTAAATAAAACAAATGTTTAAAGATACTCCTACAATGTCCAGATTTTAAAATTGTTTGGAGTTGACCCTAAGGGAAGCGCGAAGCAAAAGTCTCCACTTACCATCAGGTGGGATTGTGGTCAAGAATTAACTTATTTGTGTAAAAAAAGGATCGAACTTTGAGTAAGTAAACTTTGAGTAGCATGTTAAAAATACCCTCAAATTTATAATATTTCCTCAAAAGTCAGAAACGTCCCTTTCATCATACTTATCTTCTCTTCTTTTAAACTGACTTCAAAAAAGGCGGAGGTTCTCAATTGGACTGTATTTTTATGTGTGTTACCTCAAAACTTTTTACTGGATGTACCAGTTTTGAAGATCCTTTTTATATTTGAAAGCTGGTGCTTGTCATGAGGTCCCATTCTGATGAGTAGTTTTTGAGTTATCCCCAATAATGCGTATTTAAATCACTTCGAATACATTGATTATGTTTTAATTTTAATAATTATTCGAAGTTTATTTGAAGTCGGTTATATTTTTGTTAAAAGTTACGTGGATTTATTATAATAAATCTAGAGATTTATAGAGTAATTTTATAAAAATATCTAACAATATTATTATGTAAACTGCAAAATTGATGCTTGTACGGGAGTGTAAAGTTCAAACTTCACAGCTTTCAAACTTAGATATTTCAAACTTAGGTACGTATACCTCAAAATAATCCATGGTGTTCTAGAAATTATTGAAAGCCTACTAACCATTTTGTTTCATTATGAATTGTGACTAATACTGTGATTGTAAAATAAACACATTTTAAACGTAATATTACAATGTTATTTACAAGAAACTGTAAATTAACATTAGCCCACTGATACGTTTGATATGAAATATTCGTATACCTAGTTGATTTTCTAGGATTAGTGTCTCATTCCTGAATTTTTGTGTCAAAACATCGTAACGAAAACTACTTAAATGGAAATGAATTCTTTAGATTTACCCTTAATTAGCAGTATTTTTTAATTTATTTTGTAAGGAAATAGTCGACAAAAGAGTTGACCATCAGTGGTAAATGGCCATCGTCGCCCATGGATATTAGTAACACCAAAGGCATCACTAATGCGTTGCCGGCCAGTAAAGAAAGAAGAAAAAGACAGAAAGAACTGGCTCTCAAGCTAAAATATTATTAATCAGTCAGTGAATTTTTGAAAGTTTTCACTGGATCATTTAAGCTCCATTAGATTTTAAATAGCATCCCCAATAATGCAATACCAATGTACCTACTTGAAATTCGTTTCCAACTTGAAGCTTTACATGACTCGACCATAACTTCTATTATTGTTTTAAAACATTAATGTTTTTGTTTTCAGAAACAACATTTTTCTTCTTCTTTCCTATATGAAAAATAAAAGTTATACGTTGAAAAGGTTGAGAAAGGCCATCAATCACCCATCCAGGCATAATATAATAAGCTAGTTACACTGCACCTCCCCACTAAAACATCATTCAATCAATTTTACAATCTAGCAAACGCGTATTTAACATTTTCTTTTTACATTTCAAAGTTTTATATTCATATTTAAGGTTACAGGAAACACAAATAATACTGTACGTGAAAATATTTTCTTGTTATACGGACAGATATCGCAGGAACCAGCTACGCAAATGTATTCAGCCGTTTGCCTGTATTAACATACAGACATAAATCTAGAATGCTTTAAGTAAGCGCCGCGACCACTGCTGAATAATATTCACGTAAATCAACCGAATTAATTAATATTCTATGATCATGGTTTGGCTACCAACTAACCTACTGAAGGACGAGTGTCTCCACAACTGAGCTTCGCTGAAGCTTCATAACACATTGCATCAGACCTAAGATTTAACCGCAATGTCCTCGGTAATTTTAGTGGGTTTGAAGCAGAAATCGTATAATTTAAAAACGTTTAGGAAATGTTTTAATTAAATAAATATAAATAAAATATGTCTACTTGCAGGTTGTCACAATATTATTATTTAGACGAGGTGTGTTCATTTTTAAAAGTAGATGATCTCTAACCAATCGTTATTACGTGAATATTTACCCCACTACCCATGAATGGCCTACTACCGAGCAAGGGTTTCTCCTTCTGAGGAGGCCTAGAGCAAACTTTAGTTAATTAGTGGCCGACCCAAGTTCTGGAAGATTTTATTATATTACTTGGTTATAACTTATTGTACGTCGGTAATAGTTTTCGCACCCAAAACAAAGGTCCTGTATAATTACTCGTTATTAAAAGAATAAAGTTTTTAAGTTTAAATAATTAATAATATCTAATAGGAAATGTTATTTGTTATTTGATAATGAATAGTGAGTGATTGAGTATATAAAAATAAAATAAATGCTTACACTCATACCCCCGCAGTAGGTTTTACCTGTATCGCGGGTGGCATGGACGACTCATAATATATATAACATTTCATAACAACACCCATGACAAATATTTATCTGTCACCAATGATATTAAACTATAGATACGTTATACCCTTACAAATCAACCAAAAAATCTGTTTCGACCGAGCTACAACACACATACGTTTATCTTTTGTTTCACTACATCAATCACTATTACATTGGTAAATTATGTAAAAGGGATGGCACTACTAAAACCATAATAGTGAAAAAGACAGCTAGACGGCCTCACTCAGAGGCAGCTATAAACTGTCTGAATTAAAATCGCTACACTTGTCTAAATTCGCCTGACATAATTTCAGCGCCATCTTGGCATATCTTGTATATAATATCATTGTCTGTCACGTAAATATCTGCCCGTGCCGGGAATGGAACTCGGTGCCCCTCGCTTCACAGGCAGGGTCACTACCAACTAAGTTACAGAGTTGTCGAAATATAGTATATCTGTGTGCCAAATTTCATCTATATGTATTCGATCCAACATCTAAACATTCACATTTATAATATTAGTAGGATTAAAACGTGTTTATATCCAAGTTGCAACGACAAGGTTAGAAAATGTAAGTTGTAACATGAAGAAGGTAAAAATGTTAGTATAACGGCCCTCTTCCTGCTTACACTAGCCACGTGTTTGTAAAGGAATGTCCAAACATTTTAGTGCAAACAATGTTATTACAGGATTTATTTACACAACGCAAAACAAAAACTGTGTTATAGAGCAAATGTTTGTTAAGTATGAAAAGAATATTTACTTAATAGGCCCGGTGCCCACCTACTATGTTATGATATATATATAATATAGGTATATTTTAGTGCGTCGATTAAATGTCAAGATACCCGATAAGAAGGTAGATTTTATAACAAACTTTTAAAAATTGAATACTGCAATTTTATCCGAAGTAGTACAAAATAATTATAATCGATGATGCCTTTAGTGTTATTGATTTGTGTGGGCTAGAGTGACACTTGAGTTGTCTACTAACTCTGGAAGATTCCAATCTGCACTGGAGCAGCGTGGTGCATGTCTGCTTATTTCTCAGCTAAAAATGGTATAAAGTAATGCTAGGTACTTACTCATACATTATGTTCTAAATTTACAGATAATTTTTACTATATTTTTTCAAAATTGTTTACTTCGCAATGGCCCTGCCTTCGGATTTAAGTAAACTTGCCAAAAGGGAGGCAGGAATTCAGGAAATAAATATGTAAGAAGATTTCATTTGTACAATGTAAATGTTTCTGTAAACAAATTAGTATTTCAAAACATTTACATTTTATTGCTGCACGGCATGTGCCAAACGGCTTACATTATTCGAAATTAAATTCCAACGAAGTTTTTTCATTGTTTTCACTTATTATTAGCTATATACAATGTACAGTAGGTACCTAACATATTAATAAAACTTCTTGTCCTTACATTAAACTTTAAAATCTTACTATAACTTAAAATATATTCTCTGATTAGATATCCACAACCATCAAAGGATAATGGAGATTTTAATATGCAACACATAAATAACATACACAATATAGGTATTATCGTAAATATAGAAAAGATAAAACAACGCAGCATTCTTAATTGCAGTATATATAGATGTAGCCTGCTCTATTCAACATGAATTTTCTTTTTCACAAATAGCCTTCCATTCTTGCCCCGCCGACCCTTGTCTTACAATTCGCATTGACAGCGATAGACCCTGAATATTCGCTCGATTTACCCCGTGATAAGTGACTGTTACCAGACCTTGCTTCAGACACATTGAATACAAAAATCTTATTAATTTCTTTACAAACGAGAAGGACAGACTAGGCTTTTTTAAAGTAATGAATATATTCTAATTTATTTTACTTTTAACTACTTGTTTAATTCGTTATAATGTCGAAATAATATTAGGAATAGACTTAAACATCTTGGCTCTTATTCAATATGGTCCTTCCTCTTTCCTTAGTGAGGTCTTGATCGTAATCCACCACGCTGCTTCAGTGCCAATCGGTAGTTGGATGATATGTTGATGCCCAACGAATCTCGGAAGAATTGTCACCAATCACAACGGTTTAAAATATCAACACACTACCGAATCAAATCATTACTATTCGCAGTGTGAAGCGAAGAGTATTAGGGTTCTGTTATTAAAATTATATAATATTATTATTATTATTTATTATTATTCTTGTTTATCTCTTAAGTTTCTCTGGTCCTAGATGTATGTGGTGGGTCCACTACTTTGGTAGGCTTGCGTGGGGACATATTACTATTCTTGTTTATTATAATTATTATTATTTCTCTGGGTTCGATTATTAGCATGTATATACATTTATATCAATGTTTGTCATCCGGTCGTGGGAGTCTGTCATCATATTATTATCTTGCTGGTTTGACTTGACGCGGCATCCAGTTTGCATGAGATAGCTATTATATATGGCCTTATGGCCTATAGATATACCAATATACTAACGTACACTGTCACGTTCACTGATATAAATATACCTTGGACATACACCGTCAAGTTTACTGGATGCCGCGTCAAATCCGCTGCAAACTTGACAAGTATACTCAGTCATGATTGGTCAGCATTATTTGAGTTGTCTATCAAACTTGAGATACATAATCCTGGTACGGATATATTTTTACTAGTTTATCCGGAAAGACTGCATCATATACCCCACGTCGTTGGTCATTTTAACACGATAATTCAATGAATTGGCACGAGTGCTCAAGAGTACGCAATGGTACTTACCTGTCAACTGTTTCCTGCCCACGACCGGCGAAATCTTCAACTCAATTGAAATCATTGTTCTCGGCTGACGATAGAAATGAACTACGCAAGAAAAGTGCAATTTGTATGCAGTAAACATTTTGTGATCCAAAGCTATAATATACAATTTTTAATGAGCATTTGGATAATGCTAATATACTCAATACTCAATACTTTATTGCATAAATATGTAGTAACATGATATATAACACAGTCACATCACATGCTACACAAATAACCCTAAAAGGGTGTTGCAATTTTATGGGAGGTGGACCAATTCATTTTATTTCTAATATTTTCTGTTTTATCTAATTAAATCGGGTAAATTAAAATATGTTGTATTAAATTAAATTATTATAATTATTGACGTGATAACGTTTATAAAGACGATGAGCCTGAAAGGCATTCACGAAAACCGAGTAACGGCCGCTCACGTCACGGAAGCGCGCGCAGCATTAGAGAGAGAGGCACGCTAGACCGGCCGTCTCTCTCCCACTCAAACGTAATCGGTCCGCTTGGAAGGCATTCTCGAAAACGTGGTAACGAGCCTGCTCACGTCACGAGCCACAACGCGCGCAAAGTATCGAGAAAGAGATACGCTGAATAATAATAAAACGAAATATATATCTGTAATTTAATATGTAAAATTGTAATTTTCATTCTATTTCCCGTTCCTAATGTGCGAATTGACAATATTTATATCATAAATTATTCTTCTACGAAATAGACGTTATCACGTAAAACCATTGTCCGTAAACCTACTTTACAGACAACCAATTTTTAATTTACGTTATTATTAAACCATATTAAATTTGATTGTCATGTTTAAATTATTTCGTCATATTTAAATACTTACTGGTCATTTTTGTCATTTAAGTAATCTGCTAAATTATAGTAACATTTTTCAATTAAGTATTTTTTTAATTTGGTACAAAAAGATATAGGATTTGTCTCTTCAACTATTTTCTTTGGGAGTTTATTAAATATCTTTGTATATATATATAATAAGATAATAACCACAATTTCATAACTGTATCACAAGTAATTTTGATTGGTGCAGAAATCCAGAAATCCACCTTTATGGTGATTCTGTCAGGATTCGACTCTGGAATCTTTCTGATGCGTTCACAAGTACTATACATAAACATAGTAATATAGTGAAATAAGTTCATAAAAAACCTTATAACAATATTTCTTACTAAAAAACACAACCAACATTTTATCTCTATACATGTGTCCCTTAAGTAGTGGATTAACCTTAAATAGCATTAGAGAGATGATACTTAGTGTAATTATGTAGACCTTGAAACTTTTTACTGATACAATTTATTTTATAATGTACTAATGTGTCTAACTGAAAATATACAACCCACTTTGGCATAAAAATTGTGAGAACATCTACAAACCACAGATTTTATTTATATTTGCTTTTTACTCATAGATTTTTGACAAAAACATGGTTAATGACGACTGTAACGTCGTTTTCTTACTTAGCCAATTTATTTAAATAATGAGTAAATAGGTACATAAACTCGATTCGTGTACAGAAACATATCAAATTTCAATAAACAACATTTATTTATCATCGTGATGTGCAAGGCACGTGTCGGAGGGAAGGCCGCGACACCTCAAGTCGGACGTCGGCTAGCGGATGACAGTTTTTGTCGGATATAATAAGCTAATGTACAGACTTCCTGCGCTAAAGTGGCGCGAGCTCACAGCGCCCACGCGGTCAGAAGCAGTGAGGACGTTAGCGTATACAATCTCTACATAGTATGCGAGCGATAATATATTTCTATATTTTTTTAAGAAAAATGGAATGACTACATCGGGTAAAACCTGTGGACTTAGCAACATGCAAATTTTTTACAAAGATTTCTTGCTAAGTGTGCAGGAGCGCTATCACAAAATTTTTGAAAAGGCATACCCAAAAGCGGATAAAATACGGAGTAAACATTGGATGTAGTTAAAAAAACATAAACGTGTACCTACTTATGTACGCGTGTGAGAAGTTATACTTCTTTGGCATGAAAAAACTATTTAAAAAAACCATTTCAAAAAACATAAAAAAATCAATATTCAAAAAAAAATTCAACGAGAAATTAAAAAAAATTTAAAAAAATCAAAATAATATTTCATAAAAAAATTAAAAAACAATATTAAAAAATTATTCTAACAATATTAAATATATACATATATATATAAAAAATAATAATCATCATTTTTTCAAAACGAGTGTTTTTAAAAACGTCCGTGACGTATTTCGTCACCGTTGTTTTTGTGTCACCTGTTACAAATCTTAAAATTTCACTCTCATCATTTTTCCATTTATTTCATAATGCGCCTAAAGAAGTATAACTTCAAAAAGTTCGATTTGCTTTAAAGTTAATATTCTTAAAGTACCTAATAAAATATATAGGTACTGCAACATTTTTCAAATAAATCCCCCGAGGGGATCAAGTGAGGGGTAACAGTTAGTCCTTTATCTACTTACGAGTATGTACTAATATTATAAAGAGGAAAGGCTTATAGAAAGGAGAATAGGCTCTGAAACTACATGATACACTATCCCCGGGTTATGTTACCCGGCTATACTATATTTTTATTTTTCCCAAAGCGAAGCGATTTCCTACTAATATTATAAATGTGAAAGTTTGTGAAGATGTTTGTTCCTCAATCACGCCACAACTACTTCACCGATTTGGCTAAAATTTGGTATGGAGATAGCCTATACCCTGCATTAACACATAGATTACTTTTTATCCCGGAAAAGTTTAGGATTCGCGCGGGATTCATAAAAAATCGATATCCACGCGCGCGAAGCCACTAGCAAATAAATCTATCTGTAAATTAATTAATTAAAAATTTCGTTTCGAAATCACTGGCGAGCGCGAACGAGGAGCGTTTTAACCTTGGTTAAGTGGACCCAAGTTTGATTCTCACTAAAGATATATTTTTTGTGTTTTTAATCACATACATATTATCTTACATGTAAGTGTTGTATTGTTTTTGCTATACTTAATTTGCTGCCGCAGGTAATTTAGGTGAAATTAACATTTCTTTCTGTCTTTCTTTCTTTCTCTAATTAGGTACAAGAGTCTACTTTCTAATACCCTAAAACGATACTTATGAAAATACAAATACATACATACAAATTTAAATTGAAAATATAAACCCTTTTTATTTCCCAACCAGAAAAATCTATCATTCTTTAAAGCTGATCAGCAAACTTAGCTTTTTCCTTTCAATGGCAAGAGCTAGAATAATATAATAAAAATAAATAATAAATTTAAAAATAATTATGTACCGATATTGTATAATAATAATACGTTTATTTTAATATAATAAAAAAATATCGCAATAAAAAACAAAATCTTAAGAAACACACAATAAATACCAATTACTGCCTCCCTCGGGCATCCGCTCGATTCAGAAGGCTCATGACCGGTCAGAGTGGCACAAGTTAGGGGATGCCTATGTCCAGCAGTGGACCTCCAAGGGCTGATGGATGGATGGATAACTGCCCCCCTCGTACTTCGAGTGTGATGGCTATTATTTCATAGATCACTGACGCACATTGTTAGGTAATCTCAATTAACTTTGATTGAAAGGCCACTCCGACTTAGAGAAGGTCCCGAGATGAACGCTTATCAGTAGAATTTGCGACGCAAGACCTAGTGGGTGGACTCTCGCGCCAAATGATGTTCCTGTATAGAAACAGTAAGTTTTTAGTTGGAGTCCGTGGTCAAATCGTTCGGTAATATAAATTGGTTATACGACACATTTCCCTTACGCCGGATGCAATCAATTTGTGTACTGGCGTACTGCGCAGGCGCGTCGTATACAGTCAGTGGAAGGCCACCGGACCGGTACCATTGCCATAATTTTTCACTAAAAAAGGAAAAATCTCTGATTTTTTTAAGAAAATCGCAACCGGTTAGTTCCAACAATTCAGGACAGTAACACAGACTACATGGATAAAGGACGCTCCAAGGACCAAAATAACATTCAAAAGTGAACCGTTACTTAGCGTAGGAGGGGCCAATATGGCTTGCAGAGTCTTGACCGCTCTTACAGAAGATACAGGATGTATTGTGACACAATAGAATCGCGAGTGAAGAAGATAGCCCTTAGATATAGCAGTCGCTTAACTCGTGTTCGGTGCGAATTGAATAGCTAGCGATTGTGGTATCACGGATATGTGATACCACTTTACCTTTCACCACGGAGAAGACGAAGAAAGATACCAAGCGCCCAAAAAGAAAAAGAATTTCCGATATGAGGTGAGCGTTACGGAATTTAGTTGTGAAATTTCTTATTTTGGTTCGATTTCAATGCAAATTAACTGTAAAATACATTACAGCTCTCGGTGAAATATAAACTTGTTTTAAATTTATATAATTTTTCAAAAATCCATTTTTTAAGATGCCATGCATATATTTGAGTTTTACATTGAAAAGAATAGTTAGGTATCCCGTCATAGTAGCATTTTATATTCTTAATATACTATAATAACTATAATAACTTACTGATATGCCACAGAAGACATAACTAATAGTATTATATTATACTATATATAAGTTATACCCTAACGTTCCACAAACCATGTACAGTCACGAGCATAAATATATGGCTATGGACACGTCAGCAATAATATCTGCCCAAGAATGCGTTCAATAATATCTGTCTGCACGGACGCAACAAAAATATCTGATATTCATAGACAGCATATTAAAGTGACGACAAAATTATCTGATAAAAAAGTGCATCAAAAAATTGTGACAACCGCCCAAAGCAAAAATATGTGACGACATTTATAGTCACAAAATAATGTGATCACTCTTAGAGTGCAAATATATGTTTGCCGTTTACTAATTCTACATTTCTGTAAGCATTTGCATTGATTCCTCAATCATAATTATGCATAAATATATGACGTTCAATAGTTGGCAAAAATATCTGACGATCTTTTATTTTTTATACTTTTGGAACGAAGTTCCTTATCGCGCGTTGTGAAAGGGGGCTAGACGGAAAATTTCGACACTTTTTGATTTTACGAATGACAACACTTTTTTTGATGTGATTCACAGAGTTTTACAGAGATGGTTCTGTACAATAGCTTTTTATTTTACACGCTTTATATTAGCTTCCCCTGTATGTTTGTTTGTCTGTTTATTTGTAACTTCTCTTTGGACTTGATTTTGACCCACTTCAAACGGTCAAATTTCTTTCAAACTTCGTAGAATTATCGAGGATCGATAAAGGTTCAATATTTAAAGAAAAAAAAGAAAGAAAGAAAAGCCTAACTACATGCTTTAATTAGCTTTAAATGGTCAGATTTCTTTCAAACTTCGTAGACTTATCGAGGACCGATGACAATTCAATACTTAAAGAAAAAAAGAAAGAAAGAAAGAAAGAAAAACCTAATTACACGCTTTGATTAGCTTTAAACGGTCAGATTCCTTCAAACTTCGTAGACTTATCGAGAACCGATGACAATTCAATATTTAAAGAAAAAAAGAAAGAAAGAAAGAAAGGAAAACCTAATTACACGCTTTAATTAGCTTTAACTGGTCAGATTTCTTTCAAACTTCGTAGACTTATCGAGGACCGATGACAATTCAATATTTAAAGAAAAAAAGAAAGAAAGAAAAAAAACCTAAATTTCATTTCACGAAATCAAACAAAAAAATTAAAAAATAAATAATAGTTTAAAAAAACTAAAAAACACGCTTTTATAGAAAATCCAAGTAAAAAAAATAGACAATAAATTTGAATTAAGCGTGGGTGTTTAATTAAAGCGTGGGGTGCTTTTTAATATATTATCAAAATGATAATCCTTCTACTCATTGAGACCATGCACCTCACGCTTTTATTACAATTACACGATTCTTAATTCAAATTTATTTTCTATTTTTTTTAGTTGGGTTTTCTATAAAAGCGTGTTTTTTAGTTTTTTTAAACTATTATTTATTTAGGTAATTAAAAAACAGTTTGTTTTTGATTATTTTATTAACCAACGAAAAAAAAGGAGGAGGTTCTCAATTTGACACGCATATTTTTTTAATGTATAATGACGCAGCAATCTGCACAGGGTGGTCCGATTCTGATGATTCTTTTTTTAATGGATAGGATATGTCTTGAAGTCGCTGTTATTTTTTTTTGAAAAATTTTATTCCTACCCTAAGGTACGAAAATAGGGGATAATTGATTGTTCACCCACGGAATTTTTACCCGTTACCCCAATAATTTTGTACTGGAAGATCCGATTTCGACGATTCTTTTTTTATTGGATAGGTAGTGTATGTATAATAGCAAAAAAGCAAAGCAACAACCCATAATTGTCCCACTGCTGGGCTCGGGGTCTCCTCTCACAATGTGAGGGGTACAGGCCATAGTCTACCACGCTGGCCAAGTGCGGATTGGTAGACTTCACACACCTTTGAGAACATTATGGAGAACTCTCAGGTGTGCAGGTTTCCTCACGATGTTTTCCTTCACCGAAGCAAGTGATAATTAACTTGTAATACGCACATAATATTTGAAAATTAGAGGTGCGTGCCAGGATTTGAACTCGGGCCCCCGCGTTCGGGAGACCAACGTTCTAACCAATAGGCTATCACTGCTACTCATAACTACGCTACGCATAACTTCAAGGTATACGTGTATGTATACCTTGAAGTTATTCTCATTAAAATTTGGAAACAAAATTTTACCCCTAAAGGTATAACAATAGGGGATGATTGACATTTCATCTACTACTTTTTTACGTGGTAACTGAATCTACCACCCATTACTTATAAGTAATAACTTATATGTAACTGACTGTATACAGTACACATGATACATATTGGAAATTACCCCCAATATTTATAATTAATACTAGGTGACCCGGCAAACTTTGGACCACCTAATAACTCCCCCCTCTCCCTCCCCTGTCCCTCTCCCTCAACTGCCAGTTATAAAATAAAAAAGTAAGATATGTTCCTAAGGTAATAAGGTAATAATTATGGTCCTAAGTTTTCAAAGAGATCGAACCTTATACTACAGCTATGAAACAGACAAATTTCTGAACGCACCTATAAATATTTGACGACCAAATGACAATTTGACAAAACGCATCAAATGTTTCACAGCTAGGAACATTTTGTATTGGAAAATTAAATTGTCGTTTTTAGTAATTCTATTACTTATTATTTATGTTTCTCACCGTTTAAACATTCCCTGAAGTTCTACAAATATTTCAAGATCAAAATTAGCCAAATCAGTCAAGTCATTTCGGAGTTTTAGCGAGACAAACGAACAGCAATTGATTTATATATATGTATATAGATTAAAATATTTTATAACAACTAAAAATTTAAAAAAAAAATACTTTTTAACAAAAATATACCCAGCGAAAGAATTGACTAAAATAAACCATTTAGTATTATAAATTAAGATCCTAAATTAATAGTAAATAAATAATTTTGATGAAAAAACAAACTGTGAAAAGATGTGCGCCGCGCTGCTGCTGCCGTGTGCATCGCATGCCGTTGCCGTTATTTTACGCTCCATGTAATTAATGTTGTCTGTTTGGCATGGTCTCAAAATTATTTATTTACTGTCTATTTAGGATCATAATTTATAATACTAAATGGTTTATTTGATTTTTCGCTTCTGAGTTTTTTTTCGTTGGTTTAATTTTTTTGTTAAAATGTAATTATTTCAATCAAATCACTCGAGCCATGATAAATAACTTCATAAATGTAGTCAAAACAGTTCACCAAACATTCACAAGCAAAAATCTCAAATGTAACACCGCGGCGAGTGGATAAAAAAGAAACTACCCACTAAGATATTTTTACCAATTATTGAACGTCATATATATTTATGCCTAATAATTATGATTGAGGAATCAATGCAAATGCTTACAATCATAATGGGTATTTTATCTTTTATCCACTCGATTACAGGATGCACCGGATTAGAAAGGGTCCGGATTACCGCGGGTCCACGGATAAGGTACTAAAAATGTGAATTTTAATGTAATTAAACGTTTTCCTTAAATTTGCCGTATGTCATTACTTCCCAGAATTTTATCCTTTTCAATGACACTATCGAATGGTGTAAATAATACAGGGTGTGTTTTTTCAAAATCAATGGGTTCGATTCCTGGCTAGGAATATTTATTTTTCAAAAATGTAATGATGTAGTTTTAGTTTTAATCAAAATCGGTCTTGAGACTCCTTTAAGCATTTTTCGATATTCCTTATAGTTTCGGATTTGACCATCCTTGCACACTTGAAAAATTCACCCTGTATATCCTAAACTGTCACTTAAAATCAAAAATGATGAATGAACCTAAAATCATTTTTGATTACCTATTTAACGATACCCCACTTGACGTAGTTCGTCAAATTTTGTTTTTTTTTTTCATTTAGATAATTATGGTGTCTGGTTGTCCCTGTTTATTTTCATGACTTTAGTGACACTCGCAAGGTTAAGGCGAATCGATTGATGTAAGAATCATCAAAATTGGTCAACCCGTTTGGTCTCTACAACGCGACGCCACATAGGAACATACATAGACTGATAAACACATTACCCTGCTTTGCATCGCGCAGTCGGGTAAAAAGCATAAAAATAAAAGATTTACGTCAGATATTTTTGCCAACTATTGAACGTCATATATTTATGCATAATTATGATTGAGGAATCAATGTAAATGCTTACAGAAACGTAGAATTAGACGGCAAACATATATTTGCACTCCGAGGGTGATCACATTATTTTGTGACTAATGTCGTCACATATTTTTGTTTTGGGTGGTTGTCACAATTATTTGATGTACTTTTTTATCAGATAATTTTGTCGTCACTTTAATATGCTGTCTATGAATATCAGATATTTTTGTTGCGTCCGTGCAGCAGATATTATTGAACGCATTCTTGGGCAGATATTATTGCTGACGTGTCAATAGTAATATATTTATGCTCGTGACTGTACAGTCACGAGCATAAATATATGACTGTACAGTCACGAGCATAAATATATGACTATGGACACGTCAGCAATAATATCTGCCCAAGAATGCGTTCAATAATATCTGTCTGCACGGACGCAACAAAAATATCTGATATTCATAGACAGCATATTAAAGTGACGACAAAATTATCTGATAAAAAAGTGCATCAAAAAATTGTGACAACCGCCCAAAGCAAAAATATGTGACAACATTTATAGTCACAAAATAATGTGATCACTCTTAGAGTGCAAATATATGTTTGCCGTTTACTAATTCTACATTTCTGTAAGCATTTGCATTGATTCCTCAATCATAATTATGCATAAATATATGACGTTCAATAGTTGGCAAAAATATCTGACGATCTTTTATTTTTTATACTTTTGGAACGAAGTTCCTTATCGCGCGTTGTGAAAGGGGGCTAGACGGAAAATTTCGACACTTTTTGATTTTACGAATGACAACACTTTTTTTGAAGTGATTCACAGAGTTTTACAGAGATGGTACTGTACAATAGCTTTTTATTTTACACGCTTTATATTAGCTTCCCCTGTATGTTTGTTTGTCTGTTTATTTGTAACTTCTCTTTGGACTTGATTTTGACCCACTTCAAACGGTCAAATTTCTTTCAAACTTCGTAGAATTATCGAGTACCGATGACAATTCAATACTTAAAGAAAAAAAGAAAGAAAGAAAGAAAGAAAAACCTAATTACACGCTTTGATTAGCTTTGAACGGTCAGATTCCTTCAAACTTCGTAGACTTATCGAGAACCGATGACAATTCAATATTTAAAGAAAAAAAGAAAGAAAGGAAAACCTAATTACACGCTTTAATTAGCTTTAACTGGTCAGATTTCTTTCAAACTTGGTAGACTTATCGAGGACCGATGACAATTCAATATTTAAAGAAAAAAAGAAAGAAAGAAAAAAACCTAAATTTCATTTCACGAAATCAAACAAAAAAATTAAAAAATAAATAATAGTTTAAAAAAACTAAAAAACACGCTTTTATAGAAAATCCAAGTCAAAAAAATAGACAATAAATTTGAATTAAGCGTGGGTGTTTAATTAAAGCGTGGGGTGCTTTTTAATATATTATCAAAATGATAATCCTTCTACTCATTGAGACCATGCACCTCACGCTTTTATTACAATTACACGATTCTTAATTCAAATTTATTTTCTATTTTTTTTTTGTTGGGTTTTCTATAAAAGCGTGTTTTTTAGTTTTTTTAAACTATTATTTATTTAGGTAATTAAAAAACAGTTTGTTTTTGATTATTTTATTAACCAACGAAAAAAAAGGAGGAGGTTCTCAATTTGACACGCATATTTTTTTAATGTATAATGACGCAGCAATCGGCACAGGGTGGTCCGATTCTGATGATTCTTTTTTTAATGGATAGGATATGTCTTGAAGTTGCTGTTTTTTTTTTTTAATTTTATTCCTACCCTAAGGTACGAAAATAGGGGATAATTGATTGTTCACCCATGGAATTTTTACCCGTTACCCCAATAATTTTGTACTGGAAGATCCGATTTTGAGGATTCTTTTTTTATTGGATAGGTAGTGTATGTATAATAGCAAAAAAGCAAAGCAACAACCCATAATTGTCCCACTGCTGGGCTCAGGGTCTCCTCTCACAATGTGAGGGGTACAGGCCATAGTCTACCACGCTGGCCAAGTGCGGATTGGTAGACTTCACACACCTTTGAGAACATTATGGAGAACTCTCAGGTGTGCAGGTTTCCTCACGATGTTTTCCTTCACCGAAGCAAGTGATAATTAACTTGTAATACGCACATAATATTTGAAAATTAGAGGTGCGTGCCAGGATTTGAACCCGGGCCCCCGCGTTCGGGAAACCCACGTTCTAACCAATAGGCTATCACTGCTACTCATAACTACGCTACGCATAACTTCAAGGTATACGTGTATGTTATACCTTGAAGTTATTCTCATTAAAATTTGGAAACAAAATTTTACCCCTAAAGGTATAACAATAGGGGATGATTGATATTTCATCTACTACTTTTTTACGTGGTAACTGAATCTACCACCCATTACTTATAAGTAATAACTTATATGTAACTGACTGTATACAGTACACATGATACATATTGGAAATTACCCCCAATATTTATAATTAATACTAGGTGACCCGGCAAACTTTGGACCACCTAATAACTCCCCCCTCTCCCTCCCCTGTCCCTCTCCCTCAACTGCCAGTTATAAAATAAAAAAGTAAGATATGTTCCTAAGGTAATAAGGTAATAATTATGGTCCTTAGTTTTCAAAGAGATCGAACCTTATACTACAGCTATGAAACAGACAAATTTCTGAACGCACCTATAAATATTTGACGACCAAATGACAATTTGACAAAACGCATCAAATGTTTCACAGCTAGGAACATTTTGTATTGGAAAATTAAATTGTCGTTTTTAGTAATTCTATTACTTATTATTTATGTTTCTCACCGTTTAAACATTCCCTGAAGTTCTACAAATATTTCAAGATCAAAATTAGCCAAATCAGTCAAGTCATTTCGGAGTTTTAGCGAGACAAACGAACAGCAATTGATTTATATATGTATATAGATTAAAATTTTTTATAACAACTAAAAATTAAAAAAAAATATTACTTTTTAACAAAAATATACCCAGCGAAAAAAATGACTAAAATAAACCATTTAGTATTATAAATTAAGATAATAATTTTGATGAAAAAACAAACTGTGAAAAGATGTGCGCCGCGCTGCTGCTGCCGTGTGCATCGCATGCCGTTGCCGTTATTTTACGCTCCATGTAATTAATGTTGTCTGTTTGGCATGGTCTCAAAATTATTTATTTACTGTTTATTTAGGATCATAATTTATAATACTAAATGGTTTATTTGATTTTTCGCTTCTGAGTTTTTTTTCGTTGGTTTAATTTTTTTGTTAAAAGGTAATTATTTCAATTAAATCACTCGAGCCATGATAAATAACTTCATAAATGTAGTCAAAACAGTTCACCAAACATTCACAAGCAAAAATCTCAAATGTAACACCGCGGCGAGTGGATAAAAAAGAAACTACCCACTAAGATATTTTTACCAATTATTGAACGTCATATATATTTATGCCTAATAATTATGATTGAGGAATCAATGCAAATGCTTACAATCTTAATGGGTATTTTATCTTTTATCCACTCGATTACAGGATGCACCGGATTAGAAAGGGTCCGGATTACCGCAGGTCCACGGATAAGGTACTAAAAATGTGAATTTTAATGAAATTAAACGTTTTCCTTAAATTTGCCGTATCTCATTACTTCCCAGAATTTTATCCTTTTCAATGACACTATCGAATGGTGTAATAATACAGGGTGTGTTTTTTCAAAATCAATGGGTTCGATTCCTGGCTAGGAATATTTATTTTTCAAAAATGTAATGATGTAGTTTTAGTTTTAATCAAAATCGGTCTTGAGACTCCTTTAAGCATTTTTCGATATTCCTTATAGTTTCGGAATTGACCATCCTTGCACACTTGAAAAATTCACCCTGTATATCCTAAACTGTCACTTAAAATCAAAAATGATGAATGAACCTAAAAATCATTTTTGATTTGATTTTTTTTTCATTTAGATAATTATGGTGTCTGGTTGTCCCTGTTTATTGTCATGACTTTAGTGACACTCGCAAGGTTAAGGCGAATCGATTGATGTAAGAATCATCAAAATTGGTCAACTCGTTTGGTTTCTACAACGCTACGCCACATAGGAACATACATAGACTGATAAACACATTACCCTGCTTTGCATCGCGCAGTCGGGTAAAAAGCATAAAAATAAAAGATTTACGTCAGATATTTTTGCCAACTATTGAACGTCATATATTTATGCATAATTTATGCATTTATGCATATTGAGTAAATGCTTACAGAAACGTAGAATTAGACGGCAAACATATATTTGCACTCCGAGGGTGATCACATTATTTTGTGACTAATGTCGTCACATATTTTTGTTTTGGGTGGTTGTCACAATTATTTGATGTACTTTTTTATCAGATAATTTTGTCGTCACTTTAATATGCTGTCTATGAATATCAGATATTTTTGTTGCGTCCGTGCAGCAGATATTATTGAACGCATTCTTGGGCAGATATTATTGCTGACGTGTCAATAGTAATATATTTATGCTCGTGACTGTACGTAAATGAAAAGAGCTCGCAAAAAAAGAAAATTAAAATTAAATGCCATTGTTATTTATGCCTTTTTCCTTTGAAGACGTGAAAATGAGGGTATCAAATTTTGATTACATTATCTAAGTATCATTTCACTTATTTATAGCTACATCTCGTTTGTGCATACAAGAGTTTCACAGGTATAATATATTGAATGGTTTATCATTTTTAAGTTCAATAAATTACGAAACCATGTGCAATCAAATAGACGAAACGTAAATAAGATACATAAAATATGCAATAACGTATCCGTTGCGCAAATTGACTTCAATGATAATAGGATATCAGATAATAAAATTATGACACTAGTGTATCGGCTGGTTTTTCATAAAACATGGTTAAAAAGTCTAGTATAGATGTATAAGTAGTGTATACAATAGACGTCTCCTGAATTTGTTGTATAATTCGATCTTAAATATTATACATTTTTATTTATGGCAAATATGGCAAAGTATCTAGTTATCACGGGATAAGATCCTATGTTCTAGCAGGCTCACAAACATACAAAATTTTCAAATCATGATTATAAACTTATACATATTATGTATTTTAATCTTTATAGTGGTTTCTGCGTGATGTACAAAACATTTAAGGGTCATGAAGTATAAATTTTAAAATATTTATTATATACCTAAACAAAGACCCCCGCTACAACGTAAATACGTGAATAGAAACTTTATACATATTATGATTGATATTAATTGTATTATAATTGATATTATTATACAAGTATATTAATTGTGCGTCACAGATAATTATAATAACCTCTTTATTTTTTATGTAAACAATATGTGGTAAAACAATCGCATATAATAGATGCAATTATAGAGGTACATTCTGCACCAAAAGAAGCATAATAACGATCAAACATGAAAACTTATTGAATTTTGACCACAACGAGACCAATAGGTTACCTATCATAAGTTCGAAAATTATTTGACCGAATATCATTTCACCTAAAACTTTTCAACTATTAGTTAATAGTTTTCGGTAAAATGAAATTCGAACAAAAAAATTCGGAAAATCGATCGGTTCCCACTTCCTCAATCGTCAAGCCAGCCTCCCCTGCGCTTGGTGCAACTTGCTGAACCGGCTGATATTATGGCGCCAGGTCCCTCATATTTGAGGTCGCAGGGACCTGGTCGCTAGACTATCTGTATAATTCAGCTTAATCCCGACGGTGCTTATGCTTGGTAGTAGGTATTATTTACACGAACCAAACACAAATATTTTTCTTGGGGTGGAAAAATAAGTAAAAATTAAGGTACCAGTGGTTAAATAGTTCAGTGGATATTTCATGAGAGAAGATGTGCATATTTTTATTATTTAGCTATATCAATATGAATAGCATCGGTGTCTTTTTATTATTATCTATTCACATAATTAGCTACCAGCTTCCTTCTAGACTTAACCATGAATGATTCATCTGTTTCGGTTGTAAGGTTGGAAAGCCTCCTAAGAAGGTATCCATAATGTTAGGTCGAATGATATCAAGGTCATCACTGTATACGTGGAATTCCTTAACTATTGCCAGCTATCCCGTTTTTTACTGAAAACTTCTATCATAACAATAACGTTATTTACAGTCATACCTTATATTTCAGGGTTAACTTCCGCGGAATAAAGTGTGCCACCGCGCTGCGGGCGGGTATCAAGGCTGCGATGTACGAAAGCAGTTGTTCCTACGCCGGAGCTCTCGAACTTAAGCGAACAGCCCTCAAAGAAGAACCCTGGCCTGCTACAGACTGGCCGCCGTACCGCCTACATCAGTCTACCTTCGAGCAGTTAAAGCAGAGTGTCGAAAAAGCCAAAGCAGCTCTGCAAGACCGATCAGGTTTATTAGGCACGGCCACTGCCTTCGGAGATTTCTATGGAGGACAACTCGGACAGGATACAACGAGCGCCGCTCTTGGCTTCGGCCGAACTCCCAGAACTGATGATTCCATGCTGGGATCGTTGGAGAAGAGCAAAAACATAGGTGAGTTTTAGAACTATAGCCTATTTAGCCATCTCCAGTTCCAAAGCCATAGGTCAGGCATAATGACATAAATTAACGATAGGGATGTTGACACTAATTATAAATTAATATAAATTTATGTCTAAAATATTAGTGGTAACATTTAAAGGCCTAAAATATGATTATTTTATTGAAATCAATCACAATAAATTAAATATCATTAATTTAAAATGTTAAAAATTGTACTCACTGTCACGTGACCTCAAACGCCATTTTGAGAATATGACGTCATTGGAACAATTTTTTAAGGAAATTCAACAAACTTAGCAGGCAGATAGTATTGAATATCGTTTAGTGACGTCACGTGACGTTTTTGGTGGGAAATTTGATAATGATTTTTATTTATCAATTTTTGTTTTTAAATTAAAGATTATTATTTTTATAATATTTTTTTCGTGAATATTGAGGTTCTATCTATAAAATAAAATTGAATCCTAAAATTTGTCAACATCCCTATTGAAAGTATTTAAATTAGAAAAACGGGTGAAGTCGCTGGGTACGCCCACAGTAGGTAATAAAGTTTTTTACGTTGTTAGTTTTACTCTTAACACAGACTCTTAATATAATTCGATAAATAAATTATTTATAAGTAACATTCAATGGCTTTATTAATGTTAAGAAAAATACCCTGTAAATATATATTTTATATAATAAACAAACATATTCTGATATTATTCTATGAGTTGATACGTTCCTCAATTTGGTACATTCAACAGATTTGTTATTTGGAATTAGTGGTGATAAATAAAATAAAATAATATTAAATACAAATTCAAAATAAGGTCTTTAGCATTATTACCTACTGTTTGAGTATTAATTTAACACTACGTAACTAGAACTTCATGGATTTATTGGTTATACATAATCACAGTCGTCAATTATAATAGTTTAGCGACATTTAGTTAACTATCCATAGCCCAACAAGAGCAGTGTAATGGAGTAAGCTCGAAGCTTCTTCAAATAAGTGGATTATCCTGTATTGAGCTAAAATGCGTTGATCAATTTATATACCTACCTATTTATTAAACTACTCTCATAATATTTTAATCTGATGTTACTTGCTTTGTTTATTTATCTTGTATAGCTCAAGGTAAGGTTTACGTATACAAGACTGCATCATATAGCTCATACATAAAGTACTTTAGAAACATAAAAGACGTCGAAGCAGTTTGGAAAAAGCTCGCCAGCTTCGGTGTTAAATTTTACACCCAACGCTTTGCAAAGTTATCGCTATTTTTAAGGTCCATTGTTAACGGCATATGTATACTTAAATACACAGGGACAGAGCTCAAAGAATATCGATTGCACAAACCGTAGCCTCCTAGTAATGACAGACGAAAACTTACCTTACGTAAGGGACTTAGAATCTTGTATAGAACAGACCCCCGGGAGTTTTGAACCCTTTCAGGTTAAGCCCGGGAGGCTGTAGGTAGGAAGGCAAGGTGGGGAACTTCTTCCAGAGATTACAATCGCTCAAGGGAGCGAAATGGGGGCGTGCGGGGCACTTTGCCCTGTTGCCATGGCAACACGCCCACGCCCCCACCAGATCATCGCATCTTATAAATACTGGCGGCGAAAATAAAATTTTATTATCTCCGCAGAGTTCATTATTTCGAACTTACCCGGGGGTGCGTTAGCGCGTTTCCTGAGTTTTAACGAGGGGGTCGATTGTGTTGGAAATTTCTGCAGTTGAATTTTCGTCGGTGCATTTCAAACATTCCCGTGCGGTCGCCTACCGCTACAAGTGAATGTTTAACTATTGTTACATTCCTTTTGTTTTTGCTCTACTTCGATACCGGCCGCTTGCTTTGTAGGCTTTGCTGCTAAAGCAAGCTCTTTGAATTTGTGACGCTGTGCTTTTTTAAATGTGTATCTAAGTAGCTAACAGTCAAAGTAAACCTTCTGACTAAATAGCTGAAGAACCACAGGACATCTGTAGTGAAATTTAACAACTGTGTATGCTAAATTATAAGTAAGTCCAAAACGCGTGAAATGTTTTTTTTCATGGTGACTTCGGTATAAAAAAATATGACATAAAACACAATTACGCTCGCTACCGTCAATTGACGCTTACTGGTATTGCACCGTTTAGAAGTTACACAAGTAATGCCTTTGAATAGTACCATTTCGAATAATTCCACAAACTTAGTAACAAATTTTCACAATTACAGAAGCTGTAACTAAGTTTATCTGTATAATTTAAATGACGAAATTAGCGATGGGCAACGTACACGTAATTACGGCCCATTCGAAATCAATGTACGTGTGCGAAATTTTGCGTTTCTGCGTTCGATCGTGTTTGCAGCACGTATACGCGCGTTTTCGGCGCCGTAAAAATACGCTGTGTACAGAGGCTCTGACGATTGTCTGCTTCCCTTTTGTATGTTTGCGGGCGCGCACATTGTATCAACGACTAAACAGTCTAGCAATGTAGGAGGTACTCTTCTAGTCTCGTCCGAGTGTTCGAAAGTAAACACGTCGAATCATGCTTACAATATGAAGAACTCGTAGAAAAATTAACTGACCAGTTTGAAAAGTGACCGTACCTTTTAATAAAATGCGTAAGGAACCACGCACAATGTATGGTTCTGAATTCCATTTTGATCAAATCGAAGAAGAAAAAATGACATAATATTGTGCTCTTCAACTAAGAATAATAAATGTGCAGATGGGCGTAATGTCGGTAGCATTAAAATAGGTGTATTTTATATCTCAAAACAGTTTCCTTTTAGGTGTGCGATGTGTCGTAAGCAAAACAGTTTTGTTTTAGTTATAAGGCAGGCTTCTATATGCGAGGAAAGTCTGTCTTCATGACCAAAGTCTGCGCTCAGCCTACAACACAAAGACAAATTGCGCTTGTGTACTGTTTTAAGTAAAATTTTTCAGTGACGTCTAGAAACTGCAGACATCACAAAAATCCAATATTTGTCTCCCTTGCACATGGACAAGCTTATGAGCGCGATAGAGATAGATCATAATTTGTTAATGCTACGACAAATGATTCTTATTTCGAATTTTTCCATCACTCGAAATCAACTGATAAATATAAGAAAATAAAGCGTGATGTTTTATTGGAATAAAATGTCTCTAGTTGGGTGGATGTTATAAAATTTATAATAAACTACTGTTAATGTAATAAACTACCGTTGCTGACGAAGAAGTGTTTTTAAATTATTTATAAATACCCGCCATAATAGTATTAAAGTTCTCTAACATGAATTTAATTTTCATTTTCATTAGACATCTCCTCTTAGGAAAAGTTTAAAGCTGGCCTTACACGATCAAGTGAACTTGTCGAATTTGCAGTTTGACTTGATGCGGCATCCAGTTTGCATGAGATAGCTATATGGCTAGATAGCCATACCGTGGGCATACACCGTCAAGACTGGATGCCGCGTCAAGTCCGCTGCAAACTTGACAAGTTTTGATCGTGTATAGTCAGCTTTAGCCTTTGTATTAACAGTTGCTACAAGTTTATCTATACTAATCTATATCTATAAAAGATTTGATTGTTTGCATTGAATAGGCTCCGAAACTACCGAACCGATTTGAAAAATTCTTTCACTGTTGGGAAGCTACATTATCCCCGGGTGACATACGCTATATTATATTTTTTTTTTACTATTTTGCCGAAGCGAAGCGAGGGCGATTTCCTAGTTTTTAATAAAACTGTGAAGTTATCTTCTTGGTGAAGGAGACCAAAAATCAGAAGATAATGAACTGTGCAAATAAGGTTCTTTATTGAGATACTAAGCTGTCTTAATAAGGACGCAAGACGGCTATACGCGCCGAGGGCAAGGGGACAAGTGGCGAGATTCGATGCGCTTAATGCGCTTGAGTTGTCCCTTACAAACATCCCCTTTCTTAAAAAAAAATAATTTTCATACATGGAAATTCTGTTGAAGTAAATTACAAGTAGTACGATGACAATAATAAGTCTGTTGCAATCTTGCAATGCAAAAGTAACATGATACGTTTGTTATGTACGTTCAATGCAAGTGTTTAAATTGAAAGTTAGCAAAATACAATATTGAAAACTGTTACCTGTTACCTACTGAGAATAGAATAACAAATTGATAATATTATTAGCGTTATTACATTACAAATGTGTTTCTTTTTACTACACAATTAACATTTAAATCAAATATGCACTGGTACACATTAGGTACATTGAAAAATAAAATATTCAAAACAATTTTATTAAGAAGAGGTTACATTTAGACTTAAATTTTAAGTACAAAATTTATACGATAGCAGTGGGTTGCTGCTGCAGGGTATGTGCCTGGGGGGCAGGTGGACTAACCTGCATCCTGTAACCTCCATCTGTTTCCTTTGGCTTCAACGCTATTAGAATTAGAGTTTATTTTTACATGGTTAATTTTTATATTTGTACTAGAGTTAGTACTAAGCGGAATCGGACTCACCAAACTGCTTGTTTGCCGTTCATTGCTCGCTGGCAAAGAGAATAATTTAATACGTACGCTGGTTTAAAACAATGGATGGACACGCAAACTAGTCTCTCATTGAGCTGGATCCTGTAAACTTTTGAAATCTCACGATAAGGTCTGTCGTAGGTTGGTTGTAGAGGTTTTCGGACGCTATTATTGTGCAAAATAATGTGACTACATGTCTTTAAGTCGGGATGTATGTAACAAGTCTTGGTCGTTGCATGCTTTTTGGGAATGGGTCTAAAATAGTAAATATCTCAATATTACGTAAATTATTAACATAAGTTTCATCCTCGGCCAAACTATTATTTTTAATAATATTATTGAAAAAATCGCGAGGTAGACGTAATCCTTGTCCATAGGTTAATTGCGCTGGGCTTACAAAATTGACATTTCTAACAGCTGCTCACAAACCCATGAGTACGGTTGAGAGTTCTACAGTCCACGATGTGGAGGAAGTCAATCGTGCTGTTAAAGTTGCTTTCAAACTACGGTGCCATCATTCAACAAGGTTGCTTTGAGGATCGGATCGGGTCGACGATGGGAACTTTTCGCATTTCTTTTATAATGGTGTTCCGAACATTCGCTCAAATTATTAGCCATCCCAGAATTTGACCTTGTGTGTCTAACTTGATCGGACTTTAAATAAACATTAAAAAATACGATAGATAAAACAAATACAAATCGGTACTACTGTAAATATCATTATGACATAATTTAATATTGCGCTCCATCTCCCTTTATTATTTATAGATACGAGTGTTGCCGTATCTGATTAAAATTATGAGTGTATTAAAATTGGACATGTAATTCACATTTATCCCACAAACTACACATATTTTATTGTAACATCAGTAGTGCGACTGTTTGTTACAGTTTTACTGATTGGGTGCTCGTCTCTACTCAGTAATGATTAGTAATTGTTCCGGAATGTTAATTTCACGCGAAACTTTTATTATGTAAATAGCCGACAGTTAGCGGACGATCATCATCCGATCAGGAGTTAGTGGTTATCGTCGCCCATGGACATCGGGACACTAAAGGCATCATTGGTTCGCTGCCGGCAAAGAAAGAGAGAAGAAAAAGAAAGAAAGAAGTGGCTTTCAAACCCTCAGCTGGAATACGACGAGTAAATTTTACAAAGTTTATCATAACTCTGATAGTATAACAAGCATTGTTATTGTACACTAGATGACCCGGCGAACTCTTCTTCTCCCTCTCTCTCTAACTCAACTGACAGTTATAATATAAAAAAGTTATGTTGCTAAAGTTACATTAGAATAGCTAATATCGTCGTTAAGTATTCTTAAACTTTCTGATTTTCCACACTACTTTCTTATTTTTCTTTAATAAAAACCTTCTCCTGACAGTAATAAACACAACAAAATTTTTGGGTTGATGCATATTTCAGCCACATTATTGACATTTTCCCAATATCGGCGCATCCTACCCTTCCGGCGAGATATTCCTTATTTCTTGTTAAATGTTTTAATGTTTTCAATAAGGGACTGTTACTTGTTTATATAATTATATACTAGAGGTTTTAAATAACTTCAAAAAATAAGTCTGTCCGGTCAGATCAGATGATTCCAGGTGAAAGTGCTAAAACAGAAGATAACACGGGCTGGTAAAGTTGTTATTCCCAGAAAACCCCATGCATCGACGGACATGCCTAAAATAACAACGAGTAAGCAACAGCATAGAAACATATTTACATAATATTTGAATAAGTGCAAAAATCCACCCGTAGCGAGGGCGAGCCACCCCCAATCTTATGGTCATTAAGAGCAACATATTAAAATTTATAAGCCACTGGGGGCTATGTTAAAGAGTTGTTAACACGAAAATGATTGCAGCACGCCCTCAGTCGCTTAGCCCTCGATTAAAACTGGCATAAGTCGTTATCGAGTTAGTGAGTTTGCTCAGTTAGTTATAACAATAACAAGCATACGTCATAAAGATAACACGACAGCTCCAATTTCTGGAAATTATTTTTTTTTTCATAGACAAGAACCCTCTTCTTGTCTATGAATACTATAGATACACCAGCTTTTCTGCCATATAAATTATATCTAGATGTAGGGACACTGATCACCTAGCGGTGTGAAATATACTTTACCACCTATTCTCATATCTACCAAATAAACACAAAAAATTCCGACGAAAAAGTTCGACCACAAACACCGTGACACGAGATTTTTATATATTAGAAGTAATAATAACACACACAGTCCACAGTAATATAATTCTTATAAAAACATTATATCAAAATATTTTTATTAAGAAGCAACTTTTGACGGCGGTTTGTGTCGATCCTTTATTATAGAGATTTGACGTCAAACAACGACTTAAACCTTATCACCTTAAGTGATCGACAAAGTTAAGCAACAGCGGGCGCGGTAGGAAGTTGAATGGGTGACCGCTAGTGGCAAAAATTCTTGAGCGTTTCCGTGCTTAAAGCGTTAAGCCGTCGGTCCCGGTTATTTTCGTAAATTAATACGTTACGTTAACTTTCGAGGCCCTCGGGCGGCATGAAAACTTCTGTCACTGGGTTGGCCACTAACCCCTGCACCAATCCACACTGGAGCAGCGTGGTGGAGTATGCTCTAGACCTCCTCAAGAGGAGAAACCCGTGCTCAGTAGTGGGCCATTAATGGGTTGTAGCCACAGGCAAATTCAGATACGGTTAGTAATTGAGTGAATGATTGTTCCAGAGGCACATTTCGACTTCCGACCGAGCTTCTCAATACGCGCTTTTGTACGAGTAGTTAGATAATATTCTTATGGAATATTTTTAGGACTTACCACCGTACCGTATATTCATCAGGATTAACTGTTCATCATAGCCTCGTCCGTTGTCACCAGGGTACACCATGACCATTGAGCATACTTAGCTTGGGCTCCAAATGTATTGAAAGTCTTATATTCCAAATCTCAAATCAAATGTCAAAAACTATTCGTGAATCTGTATTCAATTTGAAGTTACCACCGCAGCTGAAGTAGCATTAGTTATAAATTACAAAGTATACTTTAGATAACATCGTATCTACAAATAAATCACTTCACGACCGAGTCGATGTAAGTATATTGATTTTTTAATGTATCGCATAAAGGGCTGGGCCGCTTGTTATTTGTAATTTATATTCATTAGACGAGGGATCTGGCAACATCGGTTTTAAGTCGTTGTTTGAGGGTAAATCTCTATAATAAAATTAAATAATAATTGTATGTACTTTTATCAGTGATCGGGAAATTTTTTTTGGCCGTATTGGGGTGACCTAAAATACCCCTACACCATACAATGTCGCCTCTTACGATACCCTGGTTCACAGGCAAGTCGTAAGATGCGGCAGACGCCGTGGCGCCGGCTGGCTTGGTGGTAGGCCGGTCCGCGTAAGAATTAATTAATGAGTTTATTATATGTATTATTATTATCTATTCTCTCCGTGAAGACTACCTGGATAGCTACCACCCTCTTGCTTGAGACAGCCGCCAAACGAATAGTCGTGTTTCAGCTGGGAACTTGAGATCTAGTTCATTTTTCTCATTTTTAAGGTTTCGAAGTAAAATTGGAACCCTTATAGTTTCGTCATGTCCGTCCATCCGTTCGTCTGTCCGTCCATCTGTCCCTCTGTCCGTCTGTCCGAAGCAAAGCGCTGAGACCCTGTTAGGAAGCTGTAATTTGGCATGGATATACATACATATTCATTAAAAATTCAGAATAATAGAATAAAATATTGAAATTTTTTCAGGTTACCTCCCCTACAGGTAACGTGAGGATGAATATTATTATTCGTCGCGTACCTACCCTATAATGTGGGGGGTAGCGACAAAAAGGTCTTATAAAAATACTATGGATCTCCTAAGATCATTTTTGAAATTAGAGATCCGTTTGCGAAATGATGACACACACTTGCCCGGTTTTATAGTAGTAGGTACTTATAGTTTCGTCATGCCCGTCCGTCCGTTATGTATAACGTAGAGACCCTTGGTATAAGAAAGCTATAATTTGGCTTGGATACATGTTTATTAAAACTACAACGTGGAAGAATAAAATCTTAAAAAAAACCTCTGACACTGCGCCTACGTGGAAAGAAAAACAATTTATGGTCGATTTTAGGAAGGTGATAGTTAACAGAAAGGTCAAACACCTTAGCACTACGTATGAATATCGCCGGGAAGTTGGATGTACCCAGCAACGCGATTCCAAACGATGGAACTTGGTTTGTGCCGATAAGCAAACGATCGAACCGAACGAACACTGACCAGCGGGCCTATTATGAACTTTTATAACCATTCAAGTTCCATGCAATTCATTTCTCGGGCTTTAAACGACGTATGATTGGCTAAGAAGTGTCACGTGACCGCTTTCGTAACACGAATTTGACGTTTACACTGGAACTTGGCTGGAATTAAGAGTTCTTAATAGAGCGGCAGCTCATGATACTTAATGTGCGTAAATCATTTGCTACATGATCAAACGTGACCTCTGTCTGTGATTGACTAAGAACTCTGAGAAGCAACAGAAAGAGTTGTCGGTTGGTAACTTTGGTAACGTTGGTTGGGTAATCGCTGGTCGAAAAAGTTTCTCGAGCGTTTTATGTCCCGTCGGAGCTGGTTGTTAAAATTGGACAGACCCTAAACCATTTTGGAAGCCCTTGGATATTATAAAAAACTTCTGTCTTGATCACCAACCTGCATTTGAACACAATATGACGTATATTTTAAGAACCTCGTGGGGCATTCATGAGCTGTAACTTGTAAACAATATATACCTTATACAAAGCATAGCCGTACTCAACACGGGCTCTCATGGATCCGGTATAGATAATCTTAATACACGGGGTGAATTTTTCAAGTGTGCGTAGATGGCCAAATCCGAAACTACGCGGAAAAGCGAAAAATGCTCAAACGAGTCTCGGAGCCGATTTAGATGAAAACTAAAACTGCATCGTTACATTTTTGGAAAATCAATATCTAGCCAGGAATCGAACCCGTTGATTTTGTAAAAAAACACATATCTTGTATTATTACAACATTCGATAGTGTTGCTAATAAGGATCGAATTCTGGGAATTACATCTACTAGAACTATGGTTCGGAACGAGGTCAGTTACTGCGAGGGTGTAGGTCCTCCACAAGTATCAGGTATTGAGACTCACTCTCAGGGCAGGGTAGGTAGGTATAGTTATTGAGACACAACTTCGATTCTCCATTATATTGCAACTAAACATAACACCACAGACATAGATAGTAGATAGATAGTAGTATAGATAGTAAACATAACACAACTATGCAAATTAAAAAACTGTATGTAAAAGTGATATAAAAATAATAAAACGTTCTTTATAAAAATTTCCTAAGCTCCCATTCTCAATGATGGAAGCCCAGCTGACAGATGCATTTTTGTAAAATAAAATTGTTGTCAAAATTTAAAAATTTAGAAGCGTTGGGCGCCAGTGCGAGGGTGTAGGTCCTCCACAAGTATCAGGTATTGAGACTCACTCTCAGGGCAGGGTAGGTAGGTATAGTTATTGAGACACAACTTCGATTCTCCATTATATTGCAACTAAACATAACACCACAGACATAGATAGTAGATAGATAGTAGTATAGATAGTAAACATAACACAACTATGCAAATTAAAAAACTGTATGTAAAAGTGATATAAAAATAATAAAACGTTCTTTATAAAAATTTCCTAAGCTCCCATTCTCAATGATGGAAGCCCAGCTGACAGATGCATTTTTGTAAAATAAAATTGTTGTCAAAATTTAAAAATTTAGAAGAAAATGCATCTGCCAGCCAAGGAATATTGAACGAGGTATTATTACACCTCGTTACAGTTACAGTTAGTTAACTGCAGTTGCTGTGTATACGCTGACAATTCAATGATAGACAACCTTTCAATTATTTACCGGAACACAACAGTTTCCTCATCAATACTAGTGGAGATTTGCCTCTCACATTTTTATACGATTTCAATATGTTGTAACATTATTTTGTTCTAAACCTATTATAGCAATAATATCAGGCAATTAATACTACAGATTATTATATAATACGAGTATACAAAGAAATCTCTGTTAGCTATCATCAACAATTTTGTCTTACGATCCGGCCTAAAAAATTTTAAACTTTGTTTTTTTTTACCAAAAATTGTTACCATTGTAAAAATAACATTATTAATGTGTTTTAAAATCACACATTGCAAGATTTTCTCCGAATCGTAGTCTACGTCTTTGCATCTCCGTAAACCAAAACGCTTTTGATAAAAACAGTGCAATTTTTGTTTAAACAAAACAATTTTATATCCAACTGCCTGGCAATAATTAATGTTAATATAATTATCTATATCAATTACTTAAAGTAAGTAAAGCAAAATAGACAACGAACAACGAAACATTACGCCACTTGAAGGGTGGCTATGAAATCAAGTTGATCATTGACACCGCTAAGCCAATAAGCCAATCCCCGATACTCCCACAATATCATCCCCCGCGATAAGGCAAACAAACAATTATCGTACAATCAGAAACCACTCGCGCGCGAAGTATAAATCAGACTTGATAATGGCACTATCGAGTGACATCATTTTTAGTTCGCTAGCACTACAATAGATGGAGCACGTTTCATATGCGCGTGCGCCGTATCTGTTATGCTTGCCATTTCATGGGAACGGTGGCGTGGACAATGCACACTTAATTGTGCGAAAGAAACACCAGTAATGATGCCCTTTCCCCTCTCGCTTCAGATTTATGCGTTCTGCTCGACCCCCAAAGTGCCTCAGCATATTTATACAATAAATAAATAGTTCCAAAACATATTGCGCCGGTTCCAACGGAGTGATGCATTAACTTATTTCAAGCGTGGGAGAATTGGGATTTTATTGCGAAATTAATGAAGCCAGAAGTAATTATCAGGTCGTTTTATTTATCAAATGCCTGATTACTTTTACTAACTGAAATTGATTTTGTGTCGCAAATGAAATACACTTATGATAGAGTTACTTTGGTTCATCTTACCCACCTTAATTAATTCGCCTTTTATGAAAATTTCGGAATTCGTCTTCCGTCTATCTTCATGAAATAAAGTTAATTACTTAGTTAAACAATTTCCTGACTTAGAAAGTATTTTAGAACAAAGTATTTTATAAAAAAAAATAACCAAGTACATGTACATTTGTCGGGCCACGCTCAAGATTCCGCGTAGGGTCTCGTAGTTGTAAGTTTATTGACCATTCCTCGATTACTCCTAAAGCTAAAATGGTCATGATAGTTTTCCTTTAAAATTCATTATATTATGAATATACTGCTGACGTGAATTATTTCACATGTACAAAACCTACCATTTAGCTGGCAGAGGGGTGGGTTGAAAGAACTTTTCTACGATACTCCACACTATGGGCTAGACAAAGAAAAAATCTTTCCCATGTTACCTGTAGGGGACGCTCCCAGAAAAAAATCTTCCACTTTTTAGTTTTAATAAATAATAATATGATTGTATTTTCATGTCATGAATGGACGAACGGATCGACATAATGAAACTGTTTGACTACGGAATCCTAAAACTAAAACTTACACAGGGGGTGCCCCTGTGCCTAGAATACCTTGTACGTTCGTTACAAGTTTATACGTCTACGCACTTTATTTAATTTACTTAATAGTTGTTTTTATATTTCGATATAACTACATTAAAGCAATGAAGTTACCTATACAAAGAAAAGTATAATAAAGACATACAAAGTAGTTTCTTAATTTCAAATATGCTGAAAATAAAAACATACAAATAGTTTCTAAAAATGTCTTACAAAGTGGTATAGCCAGTAATCTCCAGAATCAGGTATTCTATGTTGTTTCGAAATGAAATGCATTGAAATCAATTGTGATATTATATCATTACCTTTATGCACTCAATAAAAACTCGAATTCTTTTTAACCTGAGAGTCAATCAAATACATTAAAATCTTTTGTTCATAGGCACTGAGAAACTATCCGGTGGTCTCAGCAAAGGCTATTCCACACCAACCTTATCCGACACATTGCGAGCATCAAAATGTACAGGTAAGTGCAAGTCTGCAATTTCGTAACTCAGTTTCGTAAACATACGTAACGTGATACGCGAACGTGCTACTCGTATATAAGATACTAGCCATCTACATAAGATGTAAATGGTTTTTCGTAAAGTGTTTTGTTCCAAAGATAATAGAAGAACATGTGGAGAGGTTTCATGTAAAAGCTCGTTGAAGTCATGTTAAAGTGTTATAAGAAACCTAATAGTCGGACGGCGATATTTAGATAGATAGATAGACAGACTCTTTATTGTTTCTATGCCATAAAAACAAACAAAGACATTGAACTAAGAAAGCAAAGCAACATGCGGCCTTATCGCTTCATAGCGATTTCTTCCAAGCAACTCATGAAAATAATAAAATATAATTACATATAATAATAAGGAGGGTATTGGCGAACGTCACGAACACAACAAAAAAAAAACACTATAATAAATATTAAAAACTGAACTTCGCTTAAATAAAATACTAAATCCATTAGTAGGTTTTTATCCTACTAATATGAGCAATTTTAAATCCGCATCAAGTCAAACTGCAAACTTGATAAGTAAACTTGATCGTGTATGGCCAGCTTTAGTATTGCAGAAAAAATTAAACTGATAAAGAAAATGTACAATTGTTAACTCTTGTCAATAATTAATATCAATACTGACTACTTATGTTCTATTTTTGTTTGGTTATTGCATTCAATACAATTTAATTCTCAAAGTTCTGGTAGAAAATATCATCAGTAATAACATTATTCATGTTATGTCATTATGCCCGGGTGGAATGAAAATAGTGTCGTAAATAATAATAATGTTTTTATGACATTCACTTCTTTAATAACGAATAGTTATTGAGTAAGTTAGTGATAAGTGAATGAAATAGGCCAAGCTGTGTGAGCTTCGAGAGGGAAATCACCATCTCCACAGCAATTTCCGTCATCTGCATTCTAGTCGGAAGGATATACCGAAGTGGACGTTCCGTTCCACCCGTTCCAACTTGATTTTCAAAGGTGTTACATAACGAAATGTACCGCCAGCAAAACGATATAATAATATACTCAGTTAAGCAGAGCATGGTAGAAAAACATTCAGTAATTTTTAATTTTACATAGTTTTTGTGTGTTATAGGTGTGATTTAACATTCATAGTAACACAAACATTCTGTGATAGGTATTAAATATTACATAACAACGAGTCGTGTTCAAAAAAAGATAATAATAACTGATATTTTTTGTTGTTATCAATAATCACATAATGATATTAATGACTTCGTAATAATATTGATAATATAGTCCTTATGTGAAGCCTTGCCTTGTATTTGCATAGGATTGGAGTCAGTATTTTAAGCCGCCCCAATATGGCTAAAAGTTTTTGAGACAAGCATTAGGGAAACTTTATTTACTACATAATTTTATATATTAATAGTATGACTACGCACGGTAATGTATACGAACATGTAAACGAAATTTTCCTTCAGATTAATCCTAGAAAGATAACTTTATTTCAACCTACGTTAAGGGTAACCAGGAGTAAAAACTCCAACGAAGAAAGATAATGAAACACTTTACAAATCAGTCAAATAATAATATATATTTTATCTTAGTAATTAACTAAAACAGATTATTATTTTCATAAAATAATATTTTTACTATGACATAAATATATTACTTATATTAAGTCCTATAACTGTCTCAAGTTATTATTTAATATGTTTATCTATGGATTTAAATTGTTCCCTTTGTTTTTCTATTTCTTTAATGTACGTATTTTTCACCAATTATTTACTAGAAAAGCTAGAAAACATTCCAATGAAGTAAAGCGTTCCTAGCCCGAGAAGTGGGACCTGGCTGGATATACATATAAGTACCTACATATATTTTAGTTCTGATATTATATTTTTTAAGGTTTTTAGTTTTAGTTTCCTGAGTATTAGATATTAAATTTATTTATATTATGTTCTAATGTAGTAACCCATTATAATGCATAGTACCTACCTATTACGAGTATAAATATTTGTATCGGGAAGTATTGGAAAATTTTCTGTTATTTAGTCCCATCATTTCATGTACTAAAAATAAAACACAGCATTAAGAATCAGTAATAACAATAACATTATAATTAAAATGAAAAAACCTACGTTATTGGTATATAGGAGTAAAATTTACTCACCTCCAATTCTAAGAAATCCATCTTAGCTGTAATGTGACGTGTGGTCTCGAATTACGGCACTTGACATGCGGGAGAAAGATGAAGCAAGCACTTGTGGACCTCCGGCGGTGTAACTTTAAAATTGACACTACAGTTAAGAACTAAATAAACCAGCCTTTCTAAAATTTTATTTAAATCTTTTATTTAAATCAAAATTTGACCCGGTTCTGGGTGTACGATTGAGCTGAAAGATTATAGGCATTATTCAAATCGGATGTCATGCAATATAATAATGATGGATTGACAAACGTCCTGGAAATCTGCAAGTTCTATAAATCCTGGTCTCTGTTAAACGACGTATTCCTATGGAGTTTGAATTTGTATGATTTAAAGAGTATTAAATAAAGCTAGAAGATTTTTTATAATTGTATTATATTATTTATTGGGATGATTCAAGATTATATGACATTTTACCCACAAAACCAAGCTGCATCAGCACATACAGTCTACAATATTGGAATTGAACGCACCGGTGCAAAAGTTTTTTAAACTTTCTCGCTATACGCCGTGTAACGTTTATTAGATGCTTGTCCGTCGATAGCATTGAGAACTGTGGAAAACTGTCTCTCATTTCTAAAGTTGGTTCGAACTTCGCCGCCGTTTATTGAATTGTACTCATAGAAGCAGTTGCATATTCTGCATTTAATTTTCAATTCATTTCAATCACATTGAAAACTAAACGAACAGAAACAAAGGCAAATAAAATTATGATGGTAACCAGGCGGCATTGAAAATACCATTCCACGAAGTAATACCATTATTTATTGGTCAGTGGTAATCAACCTTTTCATTATAGGGACCAAAAGCACGTATTAGTCATGGTGAAAAAATAAGTTATAATGCAAGTCAAAAATAGGTTTTCTTAGGTTTTCGCGATTGTTACAAATTAGACAATTTAGAACAGATTCATCGCGTATATTTACACAAAAGCATTTTCTGACGTTTCACACACTGCAGTGTCTGTGGTCAAGCAGTTGTTTAATTCAAATTATTTAGGTGTCAATAAAAAATAAATAAATAAAGTAACACCAGAATATGGGCGGAGAGCGAACTGATTTAGGTCTAGCGCTCTGCCCGCGGCTTTGCCCTCGTTTTCCCTGATGCTAAGTACCTACCCTATATCCTATTCATTAGTTTTTGCATGAGAGAGAACAAACATCCATATTACAAAATGGGTTCGGTATTTTCTCTTCTATTGGTCTAACAATTTTGTTATTCTTATTGATTTTGTGTAGTTACTATTAAAGAGCTTATATCTTTTGAGATTATAAAACTTAAAATATATTTCGAGATCGCCACGGGTTCATCAAACGTTTTGAGTTAACTTTTTGTTTTAGTTTTGGATCAACTTTTTTGCATAAGATACTTTCGTAGCTATGTACCGTAAACCGTACAACCGTTGTCAAAACAGACGTAATACAAAAAGTTAACACGCTCTTTTTTGGATACTCGTTCTTTCGCGTAGGAGCATTTCCCGCGTAAATCCCTATTCCCTGTGAACCATAATCACCTGTATGAAATATACTTTATGACCTATTCTCATATCTACCAGATATGTACACAAAAAAATCATAAAAATCTGCCCAGCCGTTTCAGAGGAAAGCAACCACAAACACCGTGACACGAGATTTTTATACTAGATTATTTATTTACTTTGATTTAAGCCTGATGACTAAAACACTTTGAAACTGTGTTGTACGCCTATGTACAATTATTATGATGGGAAACTATATAAATCCAACATACATCTCAAACTCTTGTTAAACTTTGTTTTAGGAGTTTCTTAACGTTATATTATAAAGCAGTATCCGCTCAATCCGTCATCATTACTTCTAGAACTTCCCGTCTGACCTTCGGTTCAACAGTCTGAATTAAAACAGAGGAAATGCAAGTTGTGACGTAGGTAATGCACCGGTTGCCGGCCATTATGGTTATTCGCTAATCTAATCCGATTGTGTGCCCCGTGTAATATGATAATACTTTAATAGTAGTCTTTGTTGGAGTTCGGCAACCAAGTACTTCAACTTTATCAACCATTATACGACAGTTAGGCAACATTGTTGATCAATAAAATCTACGTTCATAAAGACCGTAATTCTATTGTTGAACACTGTACTGAGCTTAAACTATAATAATAGGTAGGCAGTGAAATTTTAAATTCACAAAGTTATCGTAAGGAAGAAGGGATAAATGTATGTTAAAATTGCAATACTAGAGACCCGCTCGAAAATTTGCTTTGCGGTTAAAATACGACCGTCAGTGTTACATATTGACCTTTGTATGTTTATTATGCGTGTTGTGTGCAAATGCATGGTGGTGTGAATAATTTCATACTCCCCGACAACACACTCTTATATCTTTAAACGAGCAATTCTTGTATATATATATATATATATATATATATATATATATATATATATATATATATATATATATATAATTGGAATCTCCGAATCGGCTCCAACGATTTTCATGAAATTTAGTATATAGGGGGTTTCGGGGGCGATAAATCGATCTAGCTAGAATTCATTTTTAGAAAATGTCGTTTTATGTGTTTTCAGGCAATGATAAACTTCTGCAATATACTCTTCCTGACATCTATTTACAAGTAGCAATACTAAAGCGTAAATGGCGTTGTTAAGCAACACTAAACCGAGCAAAGCTCGGTCATCCGGATATAATTATTATTGCTTGGCTATTGTTTGTGATTTGTGAGACGAGGAATTTCTTTGTGATTGTGAAGTGCTATTCAAAGAGTATTTTATGGTGTTAATTTTGAAAATGGATGATATTGATAACCAAGTTATCGAATTTGCCAGTGGAGGCGCCCTGAAGATTACGATGAAGAACCAGAAATGGACAAGAATGACGCCTTATGGATTGGGGGAATTATACATTGTTACTCTGTTGGTAGGTTGGTCAAATTAAACATAATCAGTAATAACCATGCATTTTTATTATAATACTTCATTTTCGGTAACTAAGATATAATGTACTACCTACTTATAACGGCTATGCATCCGAAATTGAGGCAGTCGAATTTAGTCAATATCTTCCTTTGACAGCTTCCTTTGAGTGGTTGAGTCTAAAGTTGTCATCAAAAACTGAACCTCACAATGTTATACCTACACTTCAGAAGGCGATACTTCTGACCAGTCCTGGATTTGTCAATAGGCCGTATAGGCCGCGGCCTAGGGGCGGCAGATTTCAGAGGATGATATAAAAAGTGTCGCAAACAATTCTTGTTTTTGACTAATTCAATGCCTTCCTTAATATGAATGGAAAATTATTATTTTAGAAAGGTACATGGGGCGGCGGAAATAAATTGGCCTACACTGATAAAAAATATAAATCCGGCACTGCTTCTGACGAAAGTGAAAGGCATTGAAGAATTGGAATAACTGTAAAAATAATGTACCTGAACATTTTATTAAATTGATTACAACCATGAAACATTTTTATGTATTTTCATAAGCCTATGATAGATCGCATAAATAATTAATTTATAATTAATAGATATTACTAAAAAAAGAATGTCATTAAAGTTTAGCACTTTTAGCTAACGCTACTTTCGATTTACTTTGACAAGGTCCCATACCATTCTCGTCATAGTGCGACCATAATCACCATGACAGGAGAATTTTATAATATTTTACATTTAAATCTAGTTTTAACATCTACAGTAATTTGAAACGTTACCTTGTATCCCGTATGGTCTAGTGGCTAGGATACCTGGCTTTCACCCAGGAGGCTCGGGTTCGATTCCCGGTACGGGAATTCACCGTCTGAGACGTTTGTAAAAACTTTTATTTATAATTTTAAATTTGTTTATTCTTTTTATTTATTTTTTTTGTTAATCAAAACAAAATTTTTTGTTAATCACAAAATTTAAAGATATCGTTATTAAATCATTTTCGGAATCTTTTTAAGAATTTCATATTGATTTTCTGCATATTTTCAGTAACTTTGTTTTTTATGGCATATAAAATAGGGCTGTTGTTGAATAATTTTAGAATTCAATTTTATTTTATAGATAGAACCTCAATATAAAAAATATTATAAATATAATAATTTTCAATTTAAAAACAAAAATTCATAAATAAAAATCATTATCTTTCTCACCAAAAACGTCACGTGACGTCAGTAAACTATATTCAATACTATCTGTCTACTAAGTTTGTTGAATTTCCATATAAAATTGTTCCAATGACGTCATATTCACAAAATGGCGTTTGAGGTCACGTGACAGTGAGTACAATTTTTAACATTTTAAATTAATGATATTTAATTTATTATGATTGATTTCAATAAAAGAATCATATTTTAGGCCTTTAAATGTTACCACTAATATTTTAGACATAAATTTATAGTACCCGGATGACCGAGCTTTGCTCGGTTTAGTGTTGCTTAACAACGCCATTTACTGAAGTAGCTTTAGTATTGCTACTTGCCAATAGATGTCAGGAAGAGTATATTGTAGAAGTTTATCATTGGTTGAAAACACCGATAAAACGACATTTTCTAAAAATGAATCCTAGCTAGATCGATTTATCTATATACTAAATTTCATGAAAATCGTTGGAGCAGATTCCAAGATTCCAATTATATATATATATATATATATATATATATACAAGAATTGCTCGTTTAAAGGTATTCGATTTTATAGCCCTGAAAATAAAGATTGTACTCCGAAACACTACGGACAAGCTATTTTCGTAGATAAAACTTATTAAAAAAATAGGTACACTTATTTTTAGACACTATTTTTCAATAGGGCAACATTATAATAATTAATTAACGATAATATTAATGGTGATCGGTACGAAACTATTTTCCGAGATAATCTTTAAAAAATGAAATTAATTTAAATCTACTAAAAAGCACAAAAATAAAAACCTATATAAAATCCAGCTTGTTAGTTTTTTGAGTTTAACTCCTTTAGAATCGATTTTCATATTTAAGTCCAGATTAGAAAAATTTATGAGGAGTAAAATCAACTTACTCCGTTATGTTATGCATTATGCGTTATAATAATAATGGCGTTGTAATAATCTTGTTACTGATTTGACGACTGCAAATTAGATGGCGTTAAATTCCAGTCGTGCATCGAAACACACAATTTTTTTCGAAGTTCAGCCTTACTTATCTTTTATCACGGGCTATTTAGCTTTGTTGGTAATTTAAAAACGAAGAAGCATCCAGTAGCAGTATAATCTAATTATGCATGAGGCTGTATCAGTACATATTCAGTTCCGTCCAATAATTTATTCGCGAGGGATTCTATCACCCCCTTTCGGTTATCTCGTCATGACGTCACGGTGATAAATGAGAAACGCCCCAATCGTTTGCGACTCCCACAGCGTATCGCTAGGTAGCTATTGACACCACGTTTTTTTTATTCGATGCATTATATGCATACAATATAGGAAAATAATGGTAGGTTCAAGATAATACTTCCGGATATTTAAGCCGACCTTGTTTTTAAAAGAATGTTAAACATACCCATCGTTTTTATCTTGTGTGATTTTATATACGTTTGGACTCATATCAATGGATGAGATCGGAAGGCCGGTGGATTTTAGAAAGTATTTTGTGAATACCACACACCCATCCCCACAAAGGACGCGTAAAGGCTTTACCCAGCGGTATAGATGAAAACATTGCGTGATAGGCAAGATAGATGGAGCTACCTCTGAGGTTAAATGTCATCTCCTTTCAAAGTTTTAAAGGAAGATGTTAAGAGTTCGACTATTTTCATACGTGAAAAATAAAAATATTTCTATTCACCATAATAAATATGTAATACAGTAATTAAAGCCAGTCATTAATGAAACAAGGGCCTACAAACAAGCAGACTATTTCTGTTTTTGTGTAGAAATGTAAAAGTCCACCCATCCACCCTTACAAAAGGTTTAAGTGGGTGTGTTGGAGCGTGAAGTCAAAGAACCAGTTGGGCAATTAGAAGTTGGGCAGATCAAAGGCGAGATCATTTCGCCTAGTGACGCATTTCAATGTCGCATCTTTGGGACATTGTACTAAACTGAGCAAGTGTATAATGTCTTTGAAGATGGAACATTGTAATGACAAAGATGAGTTGAAACCCTTACTTTATTTGTTAGAGTAAGAATGAGAACAGAGATTGATTTGGAATCTATTATACCAGATTTTAGGGTTTAAATATATTTTTGTGAACGTTAAACTAAGATACTCCAATTCATATAGAAAGAGCGAGATTTGCTTTTGTTATTTACAGTAATAAATGTTATTTACAGTAATATAGTATTTATTTATTTATGCAATCAATCAATCTCTTACATATCTCTTAGCGTGCTTTACCTACTTATAATTTAAGAACGCCAACCATCGAAACTTGCAAAAACTTGTAACAAAAAACAATCGCGATCCTCGTTACAAGCCGTAACTAAATTCCGGCACGCGTCGTCACATGTTTCCCAGTAATTAAGAGCTCGACATGAGTGCGACATGCGATTGTGCCGATTGCGCACCCCTTACCAACTGGTTATATTATCCCAGTATTTGGTATCCTTAAACCAACGCTGTTTTTATCCGACTTCAAAAAAGGAGGAGGTTCTCAATTCAAATGTATTTTTACCTCAGAACTTTATTTATTTATTTATTTATTTATTGGACACCAACATAATGTACACTTATACATTTCATATTTTAAAAATAAAAAGAGATTTTCGCTTAGTGCCATTACAATTATTGGTGTAGACTGCATGCAATTATGAATTAGAACGAGTATTAATTAATCATTTTTTTTAAATGGAACTAAGAAATAAAATGAGCTTTAACTTAAAATTTGAAATTAATAAAATAAAACTTTGAAATTAAGCTAAAACATAGCTTAACTGAAATGTAGCAAAGTGCTCTTAATCTTAGTAATGCTGTCTGAGAACAAATCTATATCAGTAATTTTAGAAATTTCATTATATTTTCTAGTTATTCTACTTAATGGTGCGTATAGTCCAAGATTCGATTTACTAGTCTGATAGGTAAATATATTACGTTTAGGGTTTCTTGGGCATCTAGAGGGAACCGATAAATTTACAAGGCTTAATAAGTTAGAGTCATCAAGAAAACCGTTTATAATTTTGAATAAGAAAGCTATATCAAGCATTTGCCTTCGCTCGTATAAAGTGTTCATTTTAAAATGTGCAAGTCTCTCAATGTATGATGTTTTATACTTCGCTAAGTTACATGAGTATGATAAATGCCATAAAAACCTCTTCTGTATTCTTTCTAATCTTTTGTTATACACATCATAATGTGGATTCCAGGCTATACTGCAGTATTCCAGGCCACTGCGGACGAGAGAGTTATAAAGAAGAATTTTAGTTTTGGGATCTTTGAAGTCCTTGCTATTACGGAGTAGGAAACCAAGGTTTTGGAAACCCTTTGTACAGATTTTATCAACATGACGGTTGAACCGCAGTTTATCGTCAAGCATGACTCCTAAATCTCTTATATGATCGACCTGAGACAATATTTTATTTTTTAAACTATATGTGTAATTAATTGTAGTCTTTTTTTTAGAAAATCTTATTTTAAAGCACTTAGATGCATTCAAATCTAATCCATTGCTGTCGCACCAACTATCAAGACGATCAAGGTCTTCTTGCAAGGAGATCGCATGTGAAAAATTATCAACAACTCTGAATATTTTCAAATCATCGGCAAATAGGAAATAATTAGAGTTGAGAAAACAGTTACTACTTTCGACTGGGTGAACTGATTTTGATGAATCTTTTTTTATCGAAAGCTGGTGCTTGTCATGTGGTTTCGCTAAAAGAGCGAGACCTGAGGAGTATTTTTTGAGTTATCCCTAATTTTGAAGTCGGTTATTTTTTTGGACCTAGAGCTCTGCCTCCTGTTTTCCGGGATAATATGTACCCTATGTCTACTTTTAGATCATGGTCTACCAGTGTGCTAAATTTTATGAAAATCCGTTCAGTAGTTTTTTCGTGAAAGACACAAACAACCATACCAACTTTCACATTTATTGTATTACAGGAAATCGCCCTCGCTTCACTTCAGGAAAAATAGTAAAAAATATATAATAATTATACCCTATGTCACCCGAGAATAGTGTAGCTTTCCAACAGTGAAAGAATTTTTCAAATCGGTTCGGTAGTTTCGGAGCCTATTCAATGCAAACAAACAATCAAATCTTTCCTCTTTATAATATTAGTATAGATTAAGTAGGTTTCCTAAACCAACGTTTTAGAAAAGCCTTTATGAGATGGCTATTAATCAAAATGCGCTTGGTAGTTACCCTGTAGCTTCTCTCAACCTCTTCGGACTTCAAATAAATTAATTTGTTGACTCGTAAATTACTTATTTTTCTTTTCTTGTCTTCAAATGTTTTGCCCTACTTCATGTTACATCCGGAATGTAATTTTTGGAATTAGAAGGCATTCTGTTATTATTAAAATAACATTTTTTAAGTGGGTTAATAAACAAAATTGATGACGAAGACATGACGATGTTTTGAGGAAACTTTAAAAAAAAGAAATGGAAACCTCATCCTTATTTGGAAATCAGTTAAAAATTGTTAGAAAATGTATTACAATGACATAAGCAAGGAGTGTAACGATTTCTATTAATAAATCTTTCTTTTTCAAATGTTATGTTGTTCCTACCTTTTATATAAATATTATTATGAACTTAATCAGTCAAGTTGAATTCAAATTAAAATACTACGGTGCATCACATAATTATGTTTAAACAAACATCATCCAGTTTGAAACACTCAGTTATGGGGTCCAATCGACCCTACCGTAACAAATGCTCGCGTGGTGCGCGTGTTCACATAATGTTCCCAAATTTGTGGTGACAACCGTGAATCGCTTTGATTTTTTCTAATGCAGATACAATAGATACCACCGATATTAACTTAGGGTTAGTTAATTGCACCATTCATTTTTTCAATTGATACACTGAATTTATTATAATAATTAGTTTAACTTTTAAATATTTGTATGACGAAATTAATTATAACTTCAATTTATATAAAAAATAATCCATATTTGAATTTACTTGTAAGGATTATTCGCAAAAGGACAGTTTTTTGTATTTTTTACCGATATTTTTATCCAAGTTATCGCAAAGATACAATACCAGTATTACATTTAAGTAATCGAGAGTTACCCATGCTTAAGAAGAAACAAAATAACGATGTTTAACCATTACTGGTTAATTTCATGAAATCGAATCGGCGATCCTCCCCTACAACTAGAGTCTATTGTACAGTCAATCATTCTGCCATTTGGTTCCGGATCGGGCAATGGTTGCACTAAATAGCTGGGTGGCTTCGGAATGGCAAATTTGTCACGGTGCCGATTAACCATGCCCTCTCGATTTGATGAGAGAATGTGAGAAAATAACCAAACAATCTTACTCACGTTAACGATTATAGGAGATATCGAATATGGTACTGAATATCTGAAATTAAACAAAATTCAGTTGTGGTTAATCAAAGAATTTTCCTTATTGATTGATATATGATTGACTATGCTTGAAACAGTATATCCGAGTGGTTCGCACATAGTTTCAAACTTCAGGGATCTGGGTTCGAATCTGAAATGAACTCATTTTTCTAATCATATGCATGTTAAATAAAATAAACTTTAAACAAAATCATTTAATAGTTTAAAAAACTAAATACGTAGGTACATGGTATTACATGGTATTATAGTGTCAAGTTAGATACTAAAGAAAAAAATTTGGAGGAGGGAGTTCAGGAGTTTCCTCGGTCGGAGCGAAACCTGGGTGTACTATCAGGTCAAGACTGTCACAAAAATACTTTGTCATCAGAACTAAACTAATACGACTAATTAGGCTTGTAAATTTTTATAATACCTACACAATACATAATTATGGTAAACAAAATAAAACATAAAAATAATAATCAGTTCAGTACCAGCACCACTGAGGAAAATATGGTGAGGAAACCTGCACACTTGAGAGTTATCCAAAAGTTTCTTGAGGTTTGTACAGTCTGCCAATCTGTTCTTCCCCTTTTGCCGCCTGGAGACCAAAGACTCCATGTAGGCCAATCCGAAGTGGAAATTTCCTTACACAGTTTACACGTAAGAGCTGGAAAATTTCTCGAGAAACCGAACTGTGCATAAACTCCAGCTATCCGGAGATTGTTGACAGGTTCTGGTTTATCTGATGTTATGCGGTGACGGAAATTGCCTCCAGGACTTAGATGAACTGTCCTACGTTCTACAAACGGTGAAACGGTGAAAATTATGTATTTTAAATGACGGGGTATTGAAGCAAGAAAGTATGTATTCCCATCTGTCTGCCTGGGAATCGAAACCCGGACTGTTCACTCTGTAGTCAGGTTAAATATCAACAGTCATTGAGTGGAAAGACTTGAAAATCTCTGTAGAGAAAAAACTTTTAACTGAAATCTTATAATTGTAATTAAGCGTGAATATCTCATCATCATAGCTCTTTCAAATGTATATGAAAAAGTCTGAACCTGAGTACTTTCTTCTCTTCTACTTGAGCACCTTTTCAAAACATCGGTACATGATTAAAATGATGACAGGTTATGAATTTGAATATGTAACTAACGAACAGAGCATTAGCGTTGCAACATTTAACAGACCAAACTATTTATATGTAAACCAGCCAATCTGAAAGTTAGCGAACGTTCGCAAACTAAGCGTTCGGATCCTTTAATTCCCCCTAACAAGTTTTATTGGCCGAGACAGAGTTAACAAAATTAATGGCTTAAATTTCTACACCCGTAATGAATACATAGGGATTGTGAATAAATCATTGTTACGTTGCATTTTGGACGGCGCTCTTTGATTTGGCTTTAAGGTATAAGACGTAGCGAGAATCACCATCATTGGATAAAAGCCAGCGTTTGAAAAATAATGTGTATGATAGGGATACAATAAAGTGGAAATTTGAATATCAGTACGATCAATTTATTTTACGAATTAACTTTAATTATTATTGCTCATTCCGATCTGCTTAAACTTTAGATTATTCGATTTATAAAAAATATGGGTTCAAAGCTTGTAATTAAGTTACAAAAAACTACAACTTCACCCTAAAATTATATTTATTTAAAACATACTTATACCAAAGCGGTCTAAAATAATACCATGATTATTATCCATATTAGGCTACCCAATTTCTATCAAAATAATCAATTTTTTATTATAGACAAAATATTGTATAAAACTTTCACGCTGTTTTGGCTGTCATGGACGGGGTTATAAGAGCTCGTACGAACATTTAGCTTTTTGAGGCGCGAGCTTAACTAACACGTGTTTTAGGAGCTAGAGTCCTTTTGAGGTATAGACATCCAAATACACGTTTCTTGTTCACAACAAAACGTTGTTTTATTTGTAAAAGCACGCGCTTTAAAAAGCCAAACATAGCATAGTGCGTCGGATAAATGTGAATACATGTCATATCCTGTCAAATTTTAATAAATATTACAAATTCAGGTAAGTCAACACTCTTCTCTGATAGGGTAAGTTAGGGCAAAATATGATAGATAAGACCAACACCAATAGTAATGAAAATGTCATAAAATATATGTCTTTTTGGCCACAACCTTACTCGATTATAGACAGGGGTGTTGCCCTGTCTGATTTTTAAGAGTTTATTAAAATTTGACATGTCTTCACATTTATCTAACGCACTATACCAGCTGTTAGTACAGTTCTAAAACGCTATCGCTGCCTCCTCTTACTTAAGCCCGCTCAGTCGACACGCGTCGCGAACCGGAAGCAGCCGACGAACGCGTGCGCTGACGATCCAGCTCAATGGAACGTACGGAGGCGCACTTGAAACATTTTTATTGTGCGCCAGGGGTCTTTGTCGACGATCCCTTGCTCACTGCAAGCGAGGTAATTAAGAATACACCAAAAAATAAAGATACCTACAAATCTTTGGCGTAAGCTAAAACCAGACCATACTGATATCAATACCAGTAATTTATGACATATTTAATGTTAGTGTAAATTGACATTAGACGATAGGTATTACTGATGCTTTGATACAATATTAGAAGGACAACAGCTGTACCTGTTTTAGCGGGTGATTAATTTTATTTATTGATCCTTTTAGCGGAAGACACCACTAATTTTATTTTCGCACGCGGAAATAAATTGCAATCAAATATTGCAACTATAAATTGAGATGTAAGCTATCTTATCTTTCAAGTTGTATCAAATGACTATTAATATATAGAGATTGGTGGTGAAAGGGTGAAAGTGAAGGGTAAAATTTCATAAAAATCGGTCAAGCCGTTTTGGAGAAGTATGGTAACTAAAATTGTGATACGAGAATTTTTTAAATAAGATAATATAAAAAGTTGATGGCAACATGTATGTCAATAATCACAGAATAATATTTATGTTCTATAATTTAAGTACTCTGTGCTGTGCTATAATCTGAGATTTATGACACAGAGTACTCAATCGCTACGTGTATATTATTATGATTTATGACTTTTCTTGTCATCTTTTTATAGCTCTTTATTTATTTATTGTTCATGTAATAATTTTTAACTAATTATTTTATACTTTTATTTCTAACTGAACCTCTTACCTCTTAATTGAACCTCCTACCGCCATGTCAAACAAAGATTATTATGAACGATGGTTAAAAATAAAAGAACAGATGAAACAGGCTGTAGCTGAAGATCAGCGTCTTCAAGAACTAGCCGTAGGATTTGTTGGCATAAAACCACAAGCCACTGCCGTGGAGATAGTAGCAAGAGTGTACTGCAAGTATTGTGAACTTTATAACAAGCTATGCGACTGCTACGACCAAATGGAACAAGTTCAACGACGACCTTTTATCAAGAAAATCATCGACGCTATTACTTGTCGATTATTGGAGTTGAAATTGACATTAGAAGAAGTAGAAGTATTTGAATTTACATACCCAGAAAATGCTCTTCAACAGATGTTAATCGTTCCTCAAGATATACAGGTATTATGTCCCTTCTTTTATCCATTTGAAATACGGCAAGCTGAAATGCAATATGTGATCGATCAAATTTTTGCTGGGAATAGAATTGGTGACCCCACACCAACACCATCAGAAATTGTACGGCGTGAAGAAGAGCGATTAGAAGAAGAAAACAGGATCCGAGAAGAAAAAGAAGCTGAAATCAAAAGAAAATTAGCCATGGGTGAAGACATTTCTGAATCTGAAGAGTCAGTGCAATTGTCTCCAGAGGAATTAGAAGAAATTAGACTTAAAGAAGAGTTTGATACACACGTCAATAATATTCAGCGAATGGAAAGATCTCGAAAAATTACGAGGGAAAACACTCATAAATTTAATAAAGATGCTAATTTATTTTTAGAATTAGCGGGCCTCAAAAAACCGCCAGCTCCGTTATCATTAAGAACAAAAGCAGCGTCATTTATACAAAAAATTTATAGAAGATTCATGGAAATCAAACGTGATCACGTTAGAGATAACGCTCTCAAATTAAAATTAGGAATGATCATCCCATCTTGGTCACCACCATCAGCCAAAGTTCAGTTAGAGAAAGTAAAAGAAGATCGTAGAAATTTCAGGCGTAAATATTATGAAAAATGGGTGAAAGAAAATTTAAAAGAAAATAGCCGAGTGTTAAAATTAAGAGAAGGAGACATTATGGAAGATATTTCAAGTGAAATAAGACAATGGCTCCGAGAATGGTACAATGCAGTGCGTCTATTTGACGAGTTTCCTTGGCCAGACGAAGGTGGCTCTATTTTAATTGTAAAGGGTGAAACATTCACTATAGAAGAGTTTATTGAATGGAAAATTGCTGAAGAGAAAAGACTTAAAGCTGAAGCAGGAAGCCCAAAAAGTAAGGAACAAATAAAAGCTGAAAAAATTGCCGCTCGTTTAGAAAAAAAGAGATTAGAAGAAGAGGCAAAAATTAAAGAAGCTAAAAGATTGCTTGATTATAAAAAGTCTCGATTAAATCCTGATAACGATCCAGGAGTTTACCTTACTATAGGACATAATTTAGACCATCTCGTAGAAGCATGGAATGACTACCAAACACAATGGAAAAACATAGATACAATAGATGCTCCATTAGATGCAATAAAAGGTTATATGATGCAAATGATTACTGAAAACGCATATAAAGATGTTCAGTTAAAACTACGTCCTATTGTTGATGAAATGATGAGATTAGAACTAAATCTCTTAAAGAATTCCTTGAAAGTTGACTATCAAGCAGCGGGAATAGCTAAACCTCCACAAAGTATGAAACGTAAAAAACCTAAAAAGATTAAACCACCTAAGCCTGATAAAATGACTCCAGCTGCAATGTTTCAGATACTTGCTGATAATGGTATAGTTCGGAAATATCCACATACAACCCTTGACGAATATTGGGGAGACCAAAATTATGCGGCAGCTGATATGAGAGCCGTATTATGGACTCCTTCATTTCCGCCACCTTGTATAGGTGATGTCAGAGAGCAAGTAAGAGTACGATGTGTCTTAACTTTGGGATCATCTTGTCCGAATGCTGTTAGATCGCAGTTGCTTGTGGGATCTAAAGGTGCTGGAAAACGAACTTTAGTGTACGCGATTGCTACAGAAACTAACTCAATTTTGATAGACTTATCACCAATGAATATTTATAATAAATTTCCAGGCCCCAAAAATATGAAAACTATGTTTCAACTTGTCAATAGAGTCAGCCGATTGATGCAACCTTCGATAATATTAGTAGACAATGCTGATAAAGTATTTTATAAAAAAGTTCCTAAAGAAGAAAAAATATTTGACCCCACGAGAATGCAAAAAGATTTTTTTAAAGAGATCATAAAGCCAATTCAAGCGAGTGTGGATAAAATATTGGTGTTGGGGACGGCTTCGGAGCCGTGGTTAGCCAAGAATCCACAAATGTACAAAGTATTCCCGTCCCTTATTCTAATTCCGCGTTCAGACTACGGAAGCATATCATTTATTTTAACAAAAATGTTAATGAAATATCATGGGATGAATCGTGAATTCAACGTTCACAACGTAGCTCAAATACTTAGAGGTTATGATATAAATACTATAAAAAAAGCTGTTGAACGTTTGATGAATGGAAGACGAGTAGCTCAACTTACCTATAAACCATTAGAACCTATGGAAATCGTAACAGCTGTAATGGATTATGAAGGTGGAACTTACACTGACGCTGCTGATTATGAAATGTTTCAACAATGGTACTTGTCCTATTCACCATGGGGACAGAAGTATCTGGACTACATGCTTATGCTTGAATCTCAATATATCTATAAATTGAAGGCGGAAAAGAAAAAAAAGGGGTGATTTTTATATGTATCAAAAATTTGTTCTGCTATGTATTGAAATACGAAGTTAAAATTTTTTGTTAAAGTAATTTTAACATACTTAAATTCTTGGCTTATTTAATTTTTACAAGAAATATTCAGTCTCATATTAAGCCAACAGCTATTACAAAATTATATATTTTATTTAAAAATTTTATGTACACGAATAAACTTAAATTAAAACGTTATTTAAATCTATAAGTACATAGGCACTGCTTATTTCAAAATGAAATTTCTTCCAGCAGACCTGGTAGTTGAAATTTTATACGGGAGGCAAAGGAGAACCCCAGTTTCCATAGAAACTCAGGCCTAAGTAGACAAGACTGGAAATTGGCTGTTAATTAGATTATTGCAAAAAGTTCAATTTCTCCAATTTTCACGGCTGCCAGCAATGGCCAACTAAGGAAATCCTAGAATGAATCACCTTAATTATAGGTTATGATTATGTCATACTCGTGTCACAGTGCTATATATGTAACACTTACGTTGGCGGGTGTCTATTATAATATCTACTACTTCAATGGTTTTCACCCAAAGAGAATGTCATAAAAAGGTTGTATAATAAAAGCTATTGTATATTTCAAGAGATTTTATTAGTTATCATTATAATATATTAATATTTCGTGTAGTTGTGCAGGAGGCGTTATATTTCGTTAGTACCTTGCCCAATCAAGATACCATAATATACTCATTGTAAGTATGGCCACAGCAACTTCCTGATCTTCTAAAGATGTATAGGGTACGTTATCCAGTGTTCAGGACTTATTCTGAACCTTTGTCAGTCACAAAACAGGCGATTAAGGAGTCCATATTCATATAGTATTGGTTTGCAAGAAATTGTAGCGAAACTGCGAAACACATTCACCAAAACACAAGTACGAAAGCGAATACAATAGAAAATTAAAATCACTGTGTGCGTGTCGATGAGTTTCAATAGTAAATAGGACTCCAAATACGCTGAAAATATTTGATAGTAAAAATATACAAAACACGCGTAGAAAGATGAAAGATCGATGAGAAATATGACAATACAGTGGTGTTATTTATAAATACTATGGTTACCAAAATGACATTATTAGGGATTACATCATATTTGTTGTCAATCGATTAATCGATGTCAAAATATTCGAAATGTAATTTAATAAAATTAGCGTAACGATTAAATGGTAATTATACTAAATTACATAGTTTTGATTTATATGGAATACGAAAATATGTAAAAAATAAATTAATATTATAATTACAATCAATAAATAATACATAAAATATATTATTATGTTCCATCAATAGATCAATATCAATCGATTCAATCGATTATAAAATCGTATGTAATGAGGTAAATACTGTGAAAACTTTTTTGCATTATTTAGTTCATTTGGCAACAGCAGCTGAAGCTAAGATTTAAATATGTTTATCTTATAAATAAGACGATTTTTTTGGTATATAGTTTACTCTTGTCTAGTCCGATGTTCTAGCACAGATTACATATGGTTCGAGGCCGAAAATTGGGGTTCTCCTTTAGCGTGCACATAAAAAAATGGAATAAAGTATTATACATAATATTATGTATACTTAAATATAACAATTACTTCTAATTCATGCCTGTAACATAAAATTTAAATGTTATCCCTATTACCCAACTTCACTCATTATACTAAACAACGTAGGTAATATTATATTAACTCTAAGTAAATTATTAATAACAAGTTCATTTTTCCAACAAATTATTTCCCTTCTGATGTCTGCTCATTTTTAGGGTTCCGTACGAAAAAACGAAAAACGGAATCCTTATAGGATCACTCGTGCATCTAGGCGACCGCCGTTTACAGCCAAATTACTCCGAAACTACTGGAACAAATGAGTTGGGTACTCACGTAATTTTTATGACCCAAAGACGATGGAAAGTAAATAACTGAATTTTGAAAAAAAATTAACGAAATAAAATATCTGTTTTGCAAACCATATCCGGTGGTATTTCAAATAAAAGGGCTTGTGTAAGGATCTCAAATATTTTTTTTATAGTTCTACAATGGACAGTTTTAAAATTATTCGAGAAAGAACGAAATTTAAAGCCAAAAATTGACCATTCCCCCCTTATATCCGAAACTACTGGCACTAAAATTTTGAAGAAAATATACAGAACAGTTCTTTACTTAAATATAACAGGACCTATGAGAAGTCTATGGTCTTAAAATCAGCAAAATTAAATAAATTATAAATATAATGGTAAATACATAATCAACGTACGGAACCCTCTTCACGCGAGTTTTACTCGCACTTATCAAATGTATTCCTCCTTCTACTCCAAATCCTTTACTTCTATTGCTTTGCGTCACTGGAAATCCCTTCCCCTTAAAATAAGTAGTGCACAGTCACTCGACAAGTTTGAAAAAACAGGTTAAAGAATTTTATTTAAGATTGCCATATTGAATAATAACAATAACTCATACTTCCTTTTCTTATTACATCACTTATCATACATTTTATATTATGAAACGCGAACGTTAGTATATTAGTTATTTGTATGAAACTATTTTATTTTCTTGTTTCATTTCGTACACCACTACGCTCTATTCAAAACTACCACTTAAATTATTGTATGAAATTATTAGTATTTTATTCCAAGCAATATTAAACACCTTGCAACGCAATTAATGCAAACAAAACTTTCTCAATAGTCCCAACGAGTAGAATGAGAATAAATAATGTACACTAAAAACGACATCTATAAATTTACCGTCATAATTGAGCAACAGAAGCTCCGAGGGTTGCAATACTGAAAGGGTGTAGCTAGTCACCCTCAATAATAAATTAGTTCTTTGTGATTTCCAGAGATGGCGCTTATTTCAAGAAATAGGGAAAATATGCGTATCAAAATTATCAACTAGATGGCACGGAGGACCACAAAACTATTTATAGACGTCTTCAACACAAGCTGATATTTTTAGGTTTCGGGTAGAGTTCTGTTCAACTGTCCTTTTTAGGATTCCGAAGCAAAAATATAGTTTCGTCATGTTCGTCCGTCCGTAGAAAGCTGTAATTTGGCATGGTTATACATATTTACAAAAAACTTCAGGATAGTAGAATAAAATATTGAAAAACATTTTTTTTTCATGGTACCACCCCTACAGGTAATGTGAGGATGATTTTTTTTATTCGTTGCGTATCCTATAGTGTGGGGTATCAATAAAAAGGCCATCTGAAAAATATTATGGGTCTTCTAAGACCATTTTTGGAATTAGGGGTCCGTTTGCGAATTATTTAGCTTTAAAGTGCTAATTTATGTAAGAGTCAAGTGCCCTCCCCCCCCCCCCCCCGCTGGCTAAACGGTTGGAGTTGGACAAGTGAAGCTTGTATGATGAATTTACAATTAAAACTATCACGGCTATGTTCGCATAATTAGTTAATGAGTAATAGTCGATAAGCTTAATACTTCTGAACCATTTGCTCGATTTTATTACAAGGACAGTCCAATGAAAAGCAATAAACTATTACCTATCCCAGAACTGTGAGTATTTATGTTTTCCATTCAGAAATATAATAATAATGAACTTCGTAATCCCACCTTTTATTCATTTAATTATATGCATACTTTTTAAGATCTACACAGATCACCAAACTTTCATACTTTGCACACTAAATCGAGTCTAATCACATTATCAGACTAGATTAGCGGTAGGAAGAATTAAAGGGTCCATTGTACTCGTGCGGGCGGAAACACCCTAGCCCCTTCTCTGGCGGAAATGGCGGCAGGGAGCGGAGACATTCGTGTCCGGTAGGTGAACCCAGTGGGTGCAGCTAAACTACCTTTTGTTGAAGGACCTAGCCGACCTAGTTTTGAGGACGAATGGGTGATGAATTACCGTACACTTGCCTAGATTGAAAGTGTTTTGGTGGTCTCTGATCTCACAATTAAAAATCATGACTGATGCGGTATTAGCTTACCTTGGTAATAATAATAATAATAATAATGGCAATAAGAAGTAGATTGAAAGTGTTTTGGTGGTCCTATCTCACAATTAAAAATCACGTCTGATACGGTATAGTGGGTATTAGCTTACCTTGGTAATTATAATAATGGCAATAAGAAAGCAACCTATAAGCGCTCATAGCTCAGTGGCTTGTGTCGATCCTAAGTGATCAACTTAATTGAATTTTAATGAAGTTGATCGCAGTTAAGCAATAGCGGACCCGGTCGATAGTCGGATGGGTGACCACTAGTGGCTAAATTTCTTGAGCGCTTCAATGTTTCGGAGAGCACGTAAGCCATCGGTCCCGGTTGTTATCGTAAGATAAATGTTGTTAAGCCTGTAAATACATAAACTTAATAACTTATCTGTTGTTAAGTTGATGTATTTTTATTTTTAAATATAAAAACTTTGTTAGACAATGTATGTACAAGCAATAACTTTTCTTTTATTTTTTTTTGTATTTGTTTATTTTGTCTAATATTTATGTAGCTTGGGCATGTTCGGAATTCACGTACATTAGCTAATATTAAAGACAATGAAAACTAACTCAGCAAAGCAAGTCACGCGGCAATGCGAGTTAGGGAATATACCAAAACCACGTGACCCATTTAGGTGTCTTCAAAACACCACGCTTGGTCACAAGGGGGAGGGAGGGGGTTTAGGTTTTTGTCAGGTAGTCAATATTCTCTAGGAAAATTTCGTGCCTTTTCGAGTTCACAGGTGAGAACACTGACGCATACCTACTTTTGAAACCGGGACGTCAGCTGATTGAAAACTGATAGTTTGTAGTGCAAGAGTTGTTCACTATAGTGCATTTCAAATAATCTGCAGTTGAGTGTAATATATATGTATATTATATAATACGGTATATAGTGTTGTTACCTTTGATGAATTTGATAACAATTAACGCTTTTTTATGGAAATAGCCGGCCAACGAGCTGACTATCCACCTGATGGTAAGTGGCTATCATTGCCCATGGACATCAGCAACATCAAAGGCATCACTGATGCGCTACCGGCCAAGAAAGAGAGAAGAAAAAGAAAGAAAGAACTGGCTCTCAAGCCCCCAGCCGGAACACGACGAATCGTTTGGCGGCTGACTCATGCTCAAGGGTGGTAGCTTTCCAGGCGAACCCCATGGAGAAATAATAATAGTAATAATGGTATTAATTAACAATTAAAATCAATATTACCAATATAATCCCTCGAGAGGCCCTACCACCAGCGGGCCGAATTTAGTCGCCTTTTACGACACCCATCCGGCGTGGGGTTGGGGTTAGTATTTTAAGCCACCCCAATATGACTAAACGCTATTAGTATGTCCATAAAATGGTTTTTGAAATATAAAAGACACTGGCAACTGCAATGCTCAACTGCAGATTTAGTTTGGACAATACACAAAGACAAGATCACTCACACCAAGACCGAGAACAGAAATTCAAACTCATCATTCAAATTTCTGCCTCGCTGGAAATCGAACCATCGACCCTTGGCACTGCGATCCGCTATAGCAACCATTGCGCCACACAAGTCGTCAAATATAAGCAAAAATATTGAAAACCGTATTTATGAATTACCACGTGAAAACTAGGAAGGGAGGGAGGGGGTCTGCTCATATACTACGGATGGTCACGAAAAAAAATGGGTTACGTGGTTTTGCTCCAGTTGCCCCGACAGCCTCACGTTCTATATTAAAATCATTAACGAACTGTAATGTTATTTGAAATTAAAGATTTTCTTTAAATAAAGCAGCTTTTATGTTGTGTGTAAACCACACAACATTTTGTAATAAATACTTATCAAAACTTTGGATTGTCCACACTGAGACACGTGTAAATTATTGGCTACCGGTTCATTTCGTTTTGCAGCCGGTAACACGTTACTTGTTGACGAATTAGTTTTAATAAATCAATCGTGTATTAAGGTATGATGTCTCCCGTTACACTTGCGCCACCGCTTCGTAGAAATGCATTGTTTGCTGTTATGAACGAATAAACAACTTATACATAATTTTAACTTGTATGCTGTTTGCAACCTTATTTAGTTGGACATAACTATAAATTTTGGATCGTTAGGTACACCATGCGCTTCCTTGCAAATCGGATACTTAGCTTCAATTACATGATACGATTTAAGAAAGCAAAAATTATTTTGGTTGTTACTGTGCGGCCTATTAAGGGTTTGTTATTGAAGTTATGATTTTTGAATTGATTAATTATTATTAGTATGAGAAGTTAGTTTAGAAAAAGAATCTTGCTTTCTACGACATGTTTCTAGACTAATGAATTTACTTTCAAGATAGGCTAAAAACTCTATTAAAATCTGAAGATCCCGTGAGTATTTCAAGTATGTAGTCGCCATAGGTATCGCTATCAAGTTTTTGACATAAAATTTGAACTAGCATAGGGTCCCAGCTTGACACATCCCTCTCTCTTTGCAGATATTTCAAGTTGAATGGACTTACCTGCGTGCTCTTGTTCTCCACTCCTGATAGACATACTTGTTGCTGCTGCTGATCGGTTAAATCTTTTTGATACAGTTAACGCATACTCTCATACTCCGACGCCATGAAATAAGGATGATTACTAATACCGAACCCACACATATTAGCATGATTTTGTTCGTATTCACACCAATAATTAACCAACTTCAAAAAAAGGAGGAGGTTCTCAATTCGACTGTATTTTTTTTATGTTTTTTACCTCAGAACTTTTTTAATCGAAAGCTGGTGTTTGTCGTGTGGTCCCACATAAATTTGAACGAGATCTGACGATGGCATCCATGTCAAAATCATATAAGTCTTAAATTTGCATTAAGTATGTGCGCGAAAAATGGACGAATAACTCAATATCGCGCCAACCGATTTCGATGATTCTTTTTTTAATCGAAAGCTGGTGCTTGTCGTGTAGTCCCACATAAATTTGAGCGAGATCAAAAGTACAATGTACTTCATTTGAAGTCGGTTATTTTTTTGTTAAAATGTTAGATTATGATTATTTTCCAATACATATATGCGTCTTTTAAAATAATCACCCGTTCTACTTTCCGCTCCAGTTTTCTTTAGATTGATTATAAATTTTACAATAGACTAATTGATTAGTATTTGATTTTTATAAGTAGTCCTCGTTATGTAAAATCAATCGGTTTACTTATATAAAAAAAATATGGAAAGCTCTTACTTGATCTCTGGTATCAACTGACTGATCTGAGTTCACCCGATGCTGCTTGCTGTGGCTGCTGTTGATGATGGCTCCCGGCCGCTGGCTGATATTCCTCCTCCTGATCCGCAGGTCACTAGATTTGCTAAGTACGTAATCACGTTTTTACTCTGTACGTATAGGTAGCCACGTGGACGGTCACCAACGTGTCGCGAGGTCCCGCTTTTGATCACCCGCGCGCCAGATCAATTGCTCGAAGGACCAAATTATGTTGTGTGGTTTACACACAAAATAAAAGCTAATTTTTAAAGAAAATTTTTAATTTCAAATAAAATTACAATTCGCTAATGATTTTAATATAGAACGCGTGGCTGTCGGGAAGCAACTGGAACAACTAACTCATATTGGCGCGTGACATGGTATTTGCTGAGTTAGCTTTCATTTTCTTTAATTATTAGCTAATGTTTGCGAATTCCGTACAGGCAGCACGAAAACTTCCGACACTTGGATTGACCACTAACCCCTCACCATTCCGCACTGGAGCAGCGTGGTGTAGTATGCTCTAGGTCTTCTTAGCAGAACCCGTGCTCAGTTGTGAGCTATTAATGGGTTGAAACCAAGCAATGTCTAAGCAAGAAAGTTTTATAATTCGTTTAATGATTTATGCACGTTACATTTAGATACTTAATTTATTATTTTACTGTGAATTTGTGATATACATATTTACATTTATTATTATTATTACATTACAGTCATTATCTATACTCATATTATAAAAAGGAAAGATTTGTTTGTTTGTTTGCATTGAATAGGCTCCGAAACTACCGAACCGAAATGAAAAAATCTTTCACTGTTGGGAAGCTACACTATCCCCAAATGACATAGGCTATAAACATATTTTTTACTATTTTTCCCGAAGGGCGATTTCCTAGTATATTATATAATATGCGTGTGATCGTGATGTGTAATAGGGGAATTAGCATGTTATGAGTATTTACGACCTTGTTACATACATAATCAAGCATAAAAAAGTCATTGATCGTCATTACTGGATGTTGGCAAAATGGTAAACTTACACTGCGCTGTTTTTCCGGTTATCAAATGTTATAAGTGGTATACGGAATGATAATAACATGGTGTAAATTGTCTACGGTTACTAAAAAAAAATATCAATTTGGTTGGCAAACTACGTTTTGATTCGAGCTCAAAATTTTTCGAAATTTTCATACTATAAACTATATAAATTAGAGCATTTTTTTTGTTAAAGTATGTATTTAATTTTTTACATTTTTACAGAAAATAATCTTATCAACTAAAACTTACAAATAGGATTGCCTTTCTAAACTAAATCGACAGGGAGTGAATCAACCGAGGAAGGACGGAAGCAAACAGCTTCGTCCGGAGTGAACGGGGTCCGATTAACATGGACGATTTACTTGGCCTCAGACAAAATGTATAACACAAATTACAACTAACTGAAAAAATTATCGATAGGTAATCATAAAAAAGAAAGTCTACTGTTTTTATTGTTACAAATAATAAATAAAATATTATAAAGACATTGAAGTATTATTACCACCGTATAGAACCGACACCACGAACACCATGTATGTTCCAATGCATTGGCGCTACGTAGCTTCAATCTTCAATGGATTCGTTCGATTTTGAAAGGAGAACGGGGGCTCAATTTTGAAAATTGAACCTCCCAGGCGGGACACACATTTTGTTCGAGATGCCTGTTCTATGACATTATACTTCAATGTATAAAGAGGAAAGATTTGATTGTTTGTTTGCATTGAATAGGCTTCGAAACTACTGAACCGATTAGAAAATTAATTTCACTGTTGGGAAGCTACACTATCGCCGGGTGACTTAGGCTATATTAAAGTATCAAAAAAATAGGGATCCTTGATAAAACTCCAATAATGTAACCCAAGGTGTAAAAAATAAAGAAAACCAAACAAAGCGAGGGCGATTACTCGTTTTGTTATAAAATGCATTAGGTATGCTCACAAAATAAATGCATACCTACTACAACAAATAAACGAGGAAACGAGCTTTTGTATAGATTAAGACTAGCGCTCTGCTTGCGGCATTGCCCGCGTTTACCAGGAGATTAAGAAAGTACATGGGTACTTATTCTTTTGCTGACTCTACATTCAACTGAGTTGAGATACATCGGATACGCTCGTTCCTTAGAAGGCATTGTGAAGATTGTTTCTGCCAAAACAGAGTTATATTATGTATAGCCATACTATGAAAATAGCTACTAATTCAGTATGTCAGTAGTTAGAATATTTATTAATATCCTAGTCGAATAATTGTCTAGAAACCACTAATGGCTACGTGGGCACGAGTTTTCCCTTTTAACTGAGGCCTAGGACATGACCAATTGACCACGCTACTCCAGTGTGGATTGATGGAATTATTTGGCTACCAAGTATCGGAAGTTATTATGCAAAGGCTTCCGACATGGCTTAACAAGTGTTATCTAGTGAGTACTAGGACTTTACGTAGGACTTTACTAGGCTTTACGTACCCTCCAAAACATGAAAGACAGAAGAAATGCGATACCTAATTATGTGACATGATCACTTTGGAAATCTAAATATAACATAATAAATAATCATTTCCTATTTGACTTCACTGCAATATTCTCGATATGGATGAAGTTATGTAATAGAAATTAGTACGACAGATATTGTCTTAATTAAATTTTATTCGAAACTACCAGAAGCGAGTTTCTAGTAAAGTAATTGAATGATAAAACTTTTTCAATAAGATTCCCTGCCTTTGTTGGATAGTTTGCCTTAGAGCTGATGGGCTCCTTTTGCGTATGTTTAATTGAATCGACCCTGTTACTTTTTGTTACAAGATATTATTATTGGTGACCATTAGCAACGGTGGCCACTGAAGGTCGCAAGTCTGCTCGCTTGTCGGTTATTTATATAAAAACTCAATAGAAACTAAATAAAATATCTGTGTGTGTGTATCTGTAATATTAGAATTTAATCCAGAAAAGAAACACAATGGACTATCTACTCTAAATAAAAAAAACCGTATAATTTCAGCTTTGTACTTCCAATGGCTAGGACTGGTCAAGAATTTATACAGGGTGATTTTTTTAAATCAGCTCTTTCCTTATGTTTGCCGTATGTCATTACTTGTTTTCAATCTAGTTTTCATCAAAATCGGCCCCGAGACTCTTTTGACCATTTTTCTCAATTCCTCATAGTTTAGAATTTTTCCATCCACGCACACTTGAAAAATTCACCCTGAATACTGTTCTGATTGTACGGTGCCTTGTACTTTGAATGAAAATTCCTGCACAGGTAACCCGAGTGATAATATGTATACTAAATAAATGATTAAGAAATTAATAATTACATGGCGGGAAAATAATATTTTGGAAACGTGCATACCTGATAGTTCTGATAACGAATATGCAATAACCATTCCAATCTTGGTTGCATTGACGGACTATGTCGTCTATGGCCTTACCAAGGACCTTATACATACATCTGAACGACATGATTCGAAGAGATACCTGAAGATGGAAAACGTGACATTGAATGAATATCTGCACCCTGTCATATGCCGTATCATAGATCCTGATTGACATTGACCTCTGGTGGTTGGTGTGTAACTTCCATCAATGATACGGTGAAGATCTAATATCATGTACTCCGTCTTCCTCTCCTCGAAGCTTGCCATCCAAAAGTATAATATATAAACTTCTTGAGTGCTACTCACTATGAGAGGGGACCCTCTCATATTGATGATCATGATGAAGATGATTATTTAAAAATTTGTAGGATCGAATCACTAGATCCATAAGGAACATCGCTTTAGACAGACTCAGAAGCGACTGTCGGAAACTTGATCGTTGGAAACACACGGTTGGATATTTTAATCTAAACTGTTAAAAAAGGAAATCTATGTATATAAAACATAATTTTTTTTGTGGCAATGTCCTTAGAAACCATCCAACCGATGTGTCCCAAACTGGTTTAATTTGAAAGGCAATAAGGTTAAGCTGATTTGAGACCACTAATACAATGCACATTTATGTCCATTTATGAAGCCGATTTTAGACTTTTCCCATAGGTACATTTTTTTTTGCTTAGTAGAACACGCCGGGTATCCGCTACCTTTTATACATATAATAATGAGAAATAGACTTTTTTAATAATGAGAAATAATGATAAGTTAAATAACATTCGTTCCATAAAGCTGGCATTTCAGGTCATTGATGTCTCATTCAAGTGTCTTCCGATGAGAGCGACGGAGCTTAACGTGCCCTTCGAAGTACAGACACATAAAACAATACTTTACGGTCTCGCATCCATCTGTTAACAATAAGGTACAGTTGATTAATTGAATCGGTCATTAATAACGAACAAAAGTTGTTATACAGAAGTATATAATAAAATATTGTTGATTGTATAAGAATTCCGTGGAGTAGGTACCTACTGCGTCAAGGTTCTTATTTATGGCGTACCATTTACGGATGAGGTGATGGTACACACAGTTTCTTGTAAACATTATAATTTCAGTTAATTCTAATATAATTCAATCAAGCCAATCAAGGTACAAATAACCTTGTTTACCAACTGAACACGATATTTGATAACATTGATTATCTACTCAAGTACTCTATAGTAATTCTACTCAAGTACATCTGCAAATCTACAAGCAAAATGTAGTTTATATTATACCAAAAACATATTGGCCATCACTTACGCAATTACTCTACCGTATGTCAGAGAATGATACTTAGTTTATACTAAGCAAACTCGTGCCTTCTACAGAGGAACGGGCTTTCCATTAGACTCAAGCTTAATTACAATAGATACATAAGGTTTATATACTTTACACATATTCTGATGCTAAAACCTAACTATACTCGCCTCTAGACAAAGGGCGCTTTAAATGTATGATTACGATATATTTTAACATAGGTAACTTATTTGTATATGACTAGTGATGTTAGTGACAAGTCTTGTAACATAAAATTGCTTCGGGTTTCAAAGTAAAAATTGTATATTTTATGCCGTCAACGCTAAATTGAAAACTGTAAAACTAGAGAAGACCAGCCACCGGCAGCAATAATTTATTGCAATCTCCTGTACACTTACAAAAAAGCAAATGAAAAAGATCCAATATTTTTTCTCTAATTCAAACGGTTCAAATTCAATTGCGCCCCGAAACAGGAACTCAAGAAAAAACAACTCGGAAAAACATCGCGAGCCCACCATTTGCCGCGCAATAAGCGTTGGTTATCAAATTATATCGACGATTCCAGCTAATTCGCGACTCCCGCCACCCGCCTGCCGAGCCCGATCCCCTATCCCCGATCCCCAATCCCTGTTTCCCCCTCTAACCCCCTCCAACTCTAAGCTCATTTCCTGCGCGCCGCCTGGTTGTATTAATTTTAAATTAAGTACGGATAAAGCGTCAGCCTGTCGAAATCGACATAAACAAACCTAAATTCGTATTGGACGGAATACGAGATAGATTCATGAGAGGTATTAGGTTTTAAACACGTTCGTCCTGTTTTGACTGGGATATGACGACTCATTTCGTTTTACCGTGGTTTTACCTTTTGACATAACCTTATGACAGGTAAATATGCGTTATAAATAAAGGCCATGTTTGTGAATTATATGGCAGGTTTTAAAACTTATTAGGTACTATCTCTATTTGAAACTGTCTGAGGTAATAATAATATCTCTAGGTAGGTTACTTAACAATGACAATTACATTGATTAATTTGCGCGATTATACGTCCTTAGAATATAACAACCATTAGGTTAGTAATATCAAATTGTAGAGTGCTATGAAGTATTAAAGTTCCAATTAAAAATTTTTGTATCATTAATTCAAAATTTATCGTCCTTAGGCAAGAAGACGACCTTTAGGTCAAATTAATATCCATAATTACGAAGATAGGTACGCCACAAAAATACTCTTGACAAATTATAATATATTTTTAATGGTAATGATAAATCACAGCATCACAGGTCACTCACTAGAGTCACAATTGACCCATAACTGCGCGTTTTGATACACTTAGTCATAGGAAATTGACAGATTAACCATATTACACCAATATTAGGTACGAGTATATTGATCTCACTGCGGAGTGCGAGATTGACTTGGAACTTGATTAAACCAAATTAAAGCGCAGGTTCGAATAAGGGAAACTCATGGGAATCGATTCGACAGTTTTCTGAAATGTATTTAAAAATTGTTTCTCACTATCGGTTTTTTTTATTGAAGGATTTATTTATATAGATATGTTTCGAATTCAGGTTTTGAAAAAAAATCAAAAATTTAAAGTTGATTATTTTTTAAAATAACCAAATCTAAAATGTGTATCAACTGTGTATCAGAGAAACTAAATCGTAATCAATCTACATAATGAGATATAGCTAAAAACAAACTTAGCAAACAATTACTTAGTATGATCTTGCGTCATTCTAACTTGTTCTAAACTCCATCACAACCTAGCTGGTACTCTTAGTTCAGCCACCTTCTAGAATATACCCTCTCCTTCTTCAAAAACCTTAACTCCTCACCTAGAGAAAGCAGTTTTAACTGTTGATACAAGCGTATCTTAGTTATTAAGTGAGCCGTTTATTCCTATGACGAAATAAATAATTTGAGTTTTTCTTCACTCTCAAAGGTCTCAAGCCTCCTTGCAATTGTTTTCATCGAGTTTTACTGTTATCCACATGCAACTGCCTCGACACGGCAATCTGAACCATTTTTAGCCAGAAGCTGAGTATAACTTCGTTTTATTTACAAGCACTATGCACTGCTGGTTAAGCAGGTCAAAAAGTATTGCCTGATTGGCATATGCTAGGTCCGTACTTCGCGTGCTTACTCTAGTTCAACTTTTTCTTATCTCTCAGTTTCACTTAACTACCTATTCCTATATTTTCTGTCTAAGAAGTCTTCAGAAAATACAGAGCTTTTTCAAATTCCCTCATCTGCAATCCGATGCATATCGCTGTTCAGTAAAAAACAGTCAATTAATATTATTACATCGATATCTATGGCCATACATGGGATTTCTTCATAATGCAAGCTTTGTTACCATTTTTGCTCCCCAGCAGCAAGTTGCAATTTATTGATTAATTTTAATCATGATTACACAGCTTAATGATGGTAATGTCCGATTGCAGGTTTAACTGAATAAATATTAGCCTTACATTACCCTTGTTGTACTTTGGCAAACGAATTTAGTATGGTCATTGGAAACGATAAACAAATTTCCCGAGCCGCCGAGCCTACTAATGAAAATGATGAATTGAAATGTAACCTCAGTTCCTCCCTAATACAGTGAAATGATTTAATGAAATGGTAATGATTAAAATCAAGTAAAAAGGGTATATAAGATACATAGTCGAGGTAAAATTGTAGAATGTTTACTAAATAGAAAAATAACTAGAGTTGAACATAAATAAACTGAAATCCGGAAATCAATTACCTAAGTTTCAAATATAATGTTACGCTGTCTTCAAAATTATACTGACTTCAACCCGTTAATGGCCCACTAAATACGGCACGGGTCTCTCCTCATAAGTGAGGAATATACATACTCCACGAAGCTGCTCCATTTCGGATTGGTTGAGGAGTTAGTGGCCGCCCATGTGTCAGAAGTTCATGCCAAAGGTCTTCGACATAGTTTAACGACTACTATCATGTGGAAACAATTGGTACCGATGGCTTGCCCTTGGTAAGTATAGTCAAAAGATGCTACATGCAGGTAATCCTACAGAAGCACTGATTTCGCGGATACCTATTGTTTCTACACCAATGAGGTGGAATTAATCTAAAAAAAAATAAGTTAGGCCCCTGTTAGCATATTCAATACCTCCACTATCTCACCAACCTAATGATATTTATAGTCATGAGGCATATTTTATTGGATTAAGGAATTTAAGGAATTATTAATCCTTCCATGTCTTCCAAGTCCAATAGATTGTCTAATCCTCATCTTCTATTAGTTACTATTCCTTCAATATCAAAGTCATGCCCATTTAAAGCTTTTATTTGAATTGTTTTGTTCGTTATTTTGTTAGCATAATTGTAATAGGTATGTAGGGGTTAATCTTGCAAGCGGTATTAGAACTACTTCCTCTCATCCTATTTAGTAGAAATAGATTTTTTCATGAGCTTTTTTCAAAATAATTTTTATTCTACTACCGTTTCAGGAAGATGCATTATCTAAGAGAAGAAACGCCAAATAAATGTCTTCAACATTATCGAGATACTTTTATGAAAATTTTCTAAGGGCTCTAATAAAATTCTTCCAACTTGAGATTGTTTCAACAGCCTTAACTCGTTCTTTTGTCAAAGAAATCTAGATCCCGGCTCTATGGGCCATTTAAAAAATATGTTCATACCAAATGGACATTGCTCATATTTTAAATATTAAAGTAGGTAACTTTGGAAATTTTCAAACATATTTTAACCGTTAAGATTTAATTTCGCCTTATAATACTGGTGGGTAAATAGAAGAATCGCAGGCTCGCTGAGAAGAGCGGCAACGCGCCGGAAGCTACGATGCGGCAACCTCGCACAGAATCGATCTCCACTACACACGAACACTGCGCGCTGTAGGGTCGCCAAGCTCGCGACGTTTTTTTATTGTGGCTTGCCCTCATACACACAATCGTAAAAGCGCTATCTTAGCGCCCAAGCACGCCCAAATGTAGATAAAATACTTCGATCACTAATAACAGAACCATTTTGGTTTCGAAAACCTTCCTGAAGTACCTATCACTCTATTCACTGATGAAAACTGCATGAAAATTCGTTCAGTACTTTTTAAGTTTATCGCAAATGGACACACAGTGGGAGCCTTTCAAATAATACCATTTTTGAGCATATCGGTTGGATGGTTTCAAAGTGTATAAAGGACATCAGTACAAATAGTTATTGTATTTTGTATTTTATATATGTACCTATATAGACTTCCTGCACCAAAAATTAGCTAACAATTTTTTTAAAACCAATAAAAAAATTCTTTTATTGGTTTTCAAATTATTATGATCAGCACTTTCAGTGGTTGTTTAACGTCTTAACGACTTTATAGATTGAAGTCATAACTAATCTTATTCGATTTGTTTTATTTACGTGAATAATTTTCTTTGTCTAATGATTGAGTGGTATTATGATAGCGCAACTTTTTAAGTCTCAAACCGTGTTTAACTAGACTAGGTTTTTTTACGTAAAATAAATTAGTACTTGACAGCGATCCCATCTGATGGTAAGTGGCGATGAAGTCTAAGAAGTCTAAGATGGTGAACGCACTAGCTTAATAAATGCCTATTCACTCTTGTCTTGAAGACACCTACATTGTAGGTGGACGGGAACACCCACGCAGGCAAGCTATTCTAGTCCTTCGCGGCACGCACTATGAAAGATGAGGCGTATCGCAGGTATGTAGGTATATCATAATGCGGAGAACTAGAATTATTTGCTGACGTCCTTAATCCAATTCGATTAAAGGCGTCTTTAAATTCAGAGTTGGTTTCAACTCATTCATTCTTTTGAATGATTGAGCCCAAGTACCGAAAATCAGAGCAGACTGGTAAGTACATTCCATTGAGAGTTATAGGTACAGGGCTGGAGAGACCACCGCAGCCATAGGACATGTAAGTGGTTTTAGTTCTGCTTACTTTCAGGTCAACACTTTCCAGCCGTTCTTTTTTTTATTTTTTTTTATTTAAAGTAATCTTAACAAACAAGTACAATTTCATTCTATACATGTCTGCCAAACTGCGAAGCAGTTTGTCGGCAGTAGTTCTCGTGGATAACAATATCTAATTATACTTATTGTTAAAGCTTATAATAAGCACAAAATAAACTAATTTTCTAGGTAATTTAAAAACATACACTATTTTTATTGCATGTTAAATAATTATGTTAGCTTGTAAGGTTGTGTGTGATGTAAATTGTCTTGCCACTCTTCCAATCTACTCTGAATCTTGGGGGCATTTTCGCCCACTAGCACAGTGTTATCCGCAAACAGCATACACGAAGGAGCCTCCTCTTTCACGTCCGATATAAGGGCGTCTATAATGAAGAGCTTAAGGCTGAACCCTGGTGCACCCCCAAGGCCGCCAACCTAACCTTTGTTCTATATTGCCTGATCTCGGATCAACCAAAAAATAATAAAGAAAAGTAGGTATGCATCCACTGGCACGAGAATAAACTAGGTTCAACATTTTGAAATTCATATCTTTGAGAACCAGCTTTATTGCATCGCCAGTAAAAAAATGATTCGACTGAGCATAGCCAAAAGCTCAAACAAACGGTTTTTCATTAAGTAGATCTCTTTCAAAGCAATGACGGTTTGTTTCATACCCTCAGAATACATACAAGCGAAATTACGATCAGTTTTTCGGCGCAAACGACAGGACAGTCGCAGTGCGGTTAATATCAGTCTGTTAGTTTCGCAATCACCCTACTTTTAACATTATATTGGAATAAATAAATTATGATGTCTACTAATTTAGTCTTTTTGCTTTTATAATACCTAATTAAATTTTAAATGTTTGTCTTTTTCTATGTCAAAATACGACTCTCTAGCACTATGGGTCTCTACGCTATGTTGCAGACGGACTGACATGACCACAGACATATATCAAGAATAGACGACGCATGTACCTCGAATTGGGATGTTGACACTAATTATAAATTAATATAAATTTATGTCTAAAATATTAGTGGTAACATTTAAAGGCCTAAAATATGATTCTTTTATTGAAATCAATCACAATAAATTAAATATCATTAATTAAAAATGTTAAAAATTGTACTCACTGACACGTGACCTCAAACGCCATTTTGAGAATATGACGTCATTGGAACAATTTTATATGGAAATTCAACAAACTTAGCAGACAGATAGTATTGAATATCGTTTAGTGACGTCAAGTGACGTTTTTGGTGGGAAATTTGATAATGATTTTTATTTATCAATTTTTGTTTTTAAATTGAAGATTATTATTTTTATAATATTTTTTTCGTGAATATTAAGGTCATATCTATAAAATAAAAAATTAGTCAACATCCCTATTGTATGAAAACCAAGCGTGTCACTTTTTTTTGACACATCGTTTTGTCAGAAGAATATTTAGTGCTGAAATTCCCCATCTTAGCGATATCAATTCGAAACTGATTCGTTACCGATTCTCGACAACGATTAATGATTCTCAAAATCGATTACCGATTATAATTAGGTATATAAAAAATCGTATGATCGTTTGTAGGCGTAGAATATGTAAAACATAAAAAATGCCTTTGGTTGGTTGTTTTTACATATTATAGTATAGTGCTTGAATATGACCGAATGAATAATTTAACATTTTGTTATCTATTACAATATTGTTGTTTTGTGTTTTATTTAATTTAATTATTTGTTAATTATAAACGCAAGCTTCGAAAATGTAAAGATAAATAAAGAGATCATAAATATTATGATTGTTTATTATTTGCTTTCAACAAATTAAATAAATGAAAATTAAAAAAATATTTATAAACATTTCTTTTATGAAAATCAAAACATCATATGGACACATTTAAACTTACCTAAAGTTAAACGAATATTTTTTTTCTAATTAAAAATTCAAAATAAAAAAAAGAAACAGTAGGTACATCAATATTCGGTATTGCGCTTGAAATCAGCCTTCGTTTCTTTTCGAATCCGTAAAACAGTCATCATTGAAATGAATAGAAAATAAACGGCTATGTTTTGTTGGAAACCAATCTCTATGCCCCGTCGCTATAATTCATTTTGTTTTAACATTGGGGTCACTTGAAAACCTTTAATTATAATGTTATCATGAATAAAATCACTATACAGAAACATTAATATTGTCATGAAAAATAATTTGCCTGTTAAAAACTGTCTCTATGTAAATATTATTATTCATTGGTTTTCAAAATCGATTAACATCGAGACCACACCGAGTAAATGAACAACACTATAAACTATATTTTACAGAAACACGACAATATTCACCGTACTACGAAGCTAAGCGACGATTTATAGTAACGATTGTTTTACTTTCATTGCGTGTTCTAGTAAACAAGCCGTATAAATTTTGCTATCAAAATCAGCAATGTATTGAGTAGTATGCAGTACACCGTAAGTTAGTGCTTTTCGTTGTAAAACGTGGTAGAACTGCAATAAATATGAAAAAAATTATTTTAAAATAAATTACTACACAATTTTATAAATAAATTACTTGCCGATGAAAAGAAATATTTCCTTTACCTCTGCTAACTATATTTGTAGAATTCCTGCAGTTTAAAACGTTACAATTAGGCATTTTTCGTTATTTCAGTTGACATTTATTGCCAATAGCAATGAAACGCCAACTAAATGACACGGCGCTCAAATAGGATTTAAAATCCTTTCTGTTACACGTGAAATGTATGAACATGCGGCATCTACTCTAGGTATACATGTCTGTGGACATGACGAAATTACAACGGTTCCGTAGTAAAAATGGAACCCTAAAAAGCCATTAAATATAGTTTATAGTTTTATAGTATTAGTTTTCACCTAAGTGATTAAATTATTTTTAATTCCCAAATAACACACGTAATTACGATTCGCAAGAAATTGTATAAGTATATTTGTTTATAATTATGTTCGTGATAAAAGTAAAATGTATTATAGATTTCTGTCTTTTAATTGCAACTTTTGTACCTACATGCATTGGTTATAAAATTATGTGAAGAAATTTTCAGACAGCTCTCAATAAGTACGTGTGCAAAATTTTACCTTATCTCATAGAAGGAATGGAAGATATTGAGATTTCAATTGGAATATTTTACTATACGCACAGATCGACTTCATTTCGTAAATCTATAAATATGGCTTCAACCCATTAATGGCCCACTACTGAGCACGGGTCTCTCCCCTTGAGGAAGCATAGAGCATACTCCACCATGCTGCTCCAGTGTGGATTGGTTAGTGGCCAGCCCGAGCGTCAGAAGTTTTTATGCCGCCCGAGGGCCTCTGACACTGCTTAACGAGTGTTATCTTACGATAACAACCGGAACCGACGGCTTTACGTGCCCTCCGAAGCACGGAAACGCTCAAGAATTTTTTGCCATTAGCGGTCACCCATCCAACTACCGACCGCGCCCGCTGTTGCTTATAATAACTTTGTCGGTCACACAATGGTTTCATTTGAAAGGCAATAATTTGATTTGGTTTGTAGTGGTTTGAGACTACTAACACAATGCGTTAGGTACATTCGATCCATCGATGAAGTCGATTTTCGATTTTTCCCGTACAACAAAAATCAACGTCAACGTCGACACAAAAAACTGATCTGTCATTCTCAACAGAAACTTTTTTAGCATAGTAGAACATGCCGGACTACTATCCACTAGTTTAATATAAAATATCAGCTCGTTCTAAACATCGAATCGAATCGATCGTCGAATATAAACAATAATATCGTGCTAAATAGATGCAAGTCTATTAAATATCGTTACTCGTGTAACGAACAGTTATATTCGAAAAAATATTCAGTCGCGCGCCCGCCACAGTGTTTGCATGGCGCTTAATACGAATCACCATTACGAACGCCATTCATCAGCCCAGTCCCCTACTATAGTTGAAAATAATACTTTACATTTTCACTTCTATTTTTGCTACGATAAGGTGCAATTCAATCAGATTGTTTAAGGGTGCTTCAGATTGGATGCTTATGGAACGCTGCTTTTAACCGCTAGTACTATACTTGTCTTATTCTGTGTCGCTAGATCTTTGAAATTCTTTGATAAACAATATAATAAATTTGTAATAAGATTGTGATCTGCTACAACACTGCTTTCGATTTTATTCGTGCATTTCCACTCGTAATTGCTTTTGGTTTGGTAATACGTTATAACGTAAGTTCAGTGATATAACCGTTCTTGTACAAATTTTTAGTACTTAAATATCTAGTAGAGAGTAGTAATTTATTAGCTAGATATTTTAATGAAATGAAATAATTATCTGTTACTATAAACCAAAACATTAACCCAAATGGCAGTTGTTATCTAGCTCTATCTAGTGTGTTGAGTAGTTACATATTTCAATTATGCCAAATAAAATACTTAAGAATTAAAAGTATTTATATATGTATTACGACAAATAAAGTAATCTTCATTGCAAATTATTTACTTAAATTATGAATTATCTGTTGGAAAAAAATAATAAAGTTCTTGAATACATTGTTACTCTTGTTTACCTAACTAGAAATTATCGATAAAACATATTGCTAACGTGTTGACAGGACATAAGAAACTAGATAATAACGCGCCAGCTTTCATTGTAGCAGCGGTAGTATCATGTCGTCTGAATGGACCTTACAATACATGCACACTTTGTGTTGTAGAGATACCGTGCGATTGTCTGTCGAGTATGGACGTTGGTCGCACCGCAGGCGGTCTTTTTATTTGTTATGACTCGCACGACTAAAAGTTCTCATGATTCGAGCTTTTGAAACAGATACCTATTATGACTTCGCGATTTTTATCGTTTCACTTTGGATACAATTTTTACGTTACTTATATTGATTTAGGTGATTGATGGGTGGCAACTTTACCAGGACGTGATATGATTAAACCTTATGATAGGATATGATAATATCCTAACAAGAAATGCTGTGATTAGCTGACGAACGAGCTAACAGGCTTGACCATCTGATAGTAGAGGGTCAGAAAAGAGATAAAAAAAGAAATAAAATTATCGATGCGCTTCATCATTTAAGAAGAAAGTGGACTTGTTTCATACTCTTTCTCCGACACGTCATCAAAATATCCTACTTCCTACTAATAAATAATAAACGTCTCGGTAAACGGAGTTGATATGGGCTCCCCCACCAGGTGGACTGAGGACCTGAAGAAGACAGCGGGCATCCGCTGGATTCAGAAGGCTCAGGACCGGTCAGAGTGGTGCAAGTTAGGGGAGGCCTATGTCCAGCAGTGGACCTCTAAGGGCTGATGGATGGATGGACTAATATCATAAATGTAATAGTTTCTCAGAATGCATGTATGTTTGTTATTCTTTCAAGCTAAAAGTACTGAACGGAATTTCATGAAAATCACTTATTAGTCTGGATACTTATTAGTCTGAAAAAATGGTTGTCTGTAAAGTCGGTTTACGGACGGTAGTTTAACGTGACAAAAAACATTTCACAGTTAACACAGGGCGGTTGTTAGTTTGGCAACTAAACACCAACACGAATGACAACCGTTTATCCGATTATACCGAATTTACCAATGTAAAATTTAAATATTTTTTCTAAAAGTACCAAAATAAACTGAAATAAACTCAAAACGATTCCGCCAGACAATAACAAAACAATGGAGCACCTGAAAAACTCCAAAGGGCGTACAATACGGCTAAATTCCGCCAATTATATGGACAATCATCAGAATGGGACCGCCGGTGAAATTTTTAAAAATAAATAACGGTGAACACAATACAGCTGACGCGACCATTGTTGCAACGAAACGTGAAATGGGTGAATTAAAAAGAAAGAAAAGCAATACGCTTGATGACAAACGAGATGTCTTTGGATGATTTGTGACAAAACGAGAGTAATGTTCTCTGTATTAAGTGTTTCATTTAGTTAACCTTTGATGAAACGGTAACTTTTCTCGATCGTAACCGATCAAATCCGGTGGGGGTCGACCACTGATGCAGTAGTCCTACTCACATAGTAAGCTACGAGTATAGTAATCTCAAGGCTATATGAATTTACTTAACGGTGACAATAAATTACTGTAATAATTAACAATCTGGCCACGATCCAACGAACGTATCGCTGGTAAGGTCAGACCAATCTCGAAAAATGCACATGAAGAGTTCAGTATTTTGTTAGACAGCGTCCAGAGAATGGTTTGCGTGGCGAATTCTGAACCTAGTTTAGAAATCAGGACAATGCCCTATTAATTGTCAAAATAAGTCATAATTAAAGAGAGTAGGTGCTATTAATCATTATATTGCTTCAGATACTTGGCCAGATATTAGCCCACACACATTACCTACGTATATTCATTAATGAATATCTATGTGTTTTAATTAGCGTATGTAGCAGCGATTTTTGTTGCCAGCAACCATCAAATATTAATTGATCGACTTCGGAATTTATTTCCTTCATACATTGGCAACAGCTATTGTACTTTGCGTCTTAAAAACTTTAATCTATGTAGTATTTATTATGTACCCACTAGGAAATCCGCCCACACTTCGCTTCGGATAAAATAGTCCAGTACCTTGTACTCTTGTATGTAGGTACATACTTGTAAAGCAGCAAGAAAATGTAATAAAGCCAAGACAATGTAATGTCTTTGATTTTAAGACTTCTTAACTTCCCAGTAGCGGTTACAGATTGTCCGCCATAAATACCTATGTATCTCACACATTTATTTCTCTATTGATATATTCTGAATGAACGCAACCACAAGCCATGAATATCGTCAAGTAGGTCGGAAAGATGCCTGCATTGTGAGAGCTTTCACTACGTGCGCCGCGAGAATAGTTCAATCTACAAGAAAATAATGTATGGCTGAATTGTTTCTCATAAAAAGTTTTAAAATAGTACGCGATATATAATATCTGTCTTTTAAGAACATTCACAGCGATCATTTTTATCTTTAAAATTTTCAAATAACGACTTATTTGCGAAGCGTTTTTAATCTTTAAAGTATTATATGATATTATTATATTATATCCATTAATAATAAATACCTACGTGAATTATCATAATATGTGTTTACTATAGAACATACTTATCATAGGAGTAATCGTAGATTCAAAAACTCGCGCGACGTAAGTTAAATTGTGGTTGCGTTCTTTTAAAAAAATTCTGTGATTATGAATTATGAAAAATTAGTTTTTGTTCTACTTATTGTTTAATGTAACTCCTGAACAGCTGACAATAATGGTACCGTTTTTTTAAATATTTGTTGTTATTGAAGTTGACATTGCATAACCAGTACATCATTAAATAAATAAACACTTCACACTCATAGACCCACACTACGATACCCTGTGTTTTGGGTGCCATAGACAACACACAAAGACAAGGACACACACCCAGACCGAGAACAGAAACTCAAACTCATTATTCAAATTTCCGTCTCACAGGGAATCGAATCCAGGACTCTTGGCTCGGCGATCTGGCGTGGTTATCATTGACCTACTTAAAGCCTGATGGTGTATTTTATACATGGGGACATAGAGAACACAAATAATACATCACTATTACACGCACGACTCGAGTAGAAATATTTATTTGTCACATAAATATCTGTCACGGCCGGGAATTGACCTGGGACCCCTTGTTTCGCAGGATGGGTCGAAACGCTACCAACTAGGCTACAGACATAGGGTTATCATATGTATTTACTCGTATGTACTCCTAGCGTAGAATCACATTCTTCATTTCTCTAAGTAGGCTATATTATATACAGTAGGTAGGTACCATAATTCAGCGGATTTCCTAGTACATAATAGATAGCCTATGGTACGCAGTAATAAATAATAATGTTTTATAGCTTTCTACTGTTAGCAGGCGAGCATTCTACCACTGAACCACCGTGTGAAGCTGTAAAGGCCACTAGGGCCAACAGCAACTATCCATTCAAAAAAAAAAGTCTACTGGTGAAAGAATTTTTGAAATCGGTCCAGTAGTATTTGAGTTTATTCGTTTTAAACATCCAAGAAAACAAAAACACAAATCTTTCTTCTTAATAATATTAGTGTAGATAATATGTATAAATTGTCAAGACTTCAGGTTCAAGTAGGAATCTATGTATCTCGGAGTGTACTAATAACGCTTATAGAACCTCACAAAGCAACACAATCGAATTCGATATCTGAGCGGGCCGAAGGCGGCGATATCGCGTACAAAAAAACTGGAAGCAACACAAAGCATTCAATTTTCGCCAAACCATCGTCGGATAAGCTCGCTAACAGGCTGTCGCGGGCCACAAAGCCTCCTGATTACCAGCGCCGCGGCAGTGCCTCGTCATTATCTCCCACCCTGTTTATTTTTCTCAGATAGAGATTAGCTCGAGTTCCACGCGATTGGCGGGGCCGGTGGTGAGGGTGAGAGGAGGCGGGCAGGGGCGGGGCTTGTGACACCGCCCCTCCCCTGGGGTCCATGGGACCTTCTAAGTGTGCTAGCGACGCGATGCGTGACGCACGTCCCGGTAACATGCGCCCGTGCCAGACCTGAGCCGGCATCATGCTCGACATCAAGGGATCCGCCGACTACCTGAGTCGGTCCGGCACTTTCACCAACTTCTCCATGCTGTTTGCTGGTGAATATATATTTTTTATGTGTCGTGGTGTGTTGTGCCGTCAGATGTGTGTCAGATGTGCCCGCTAGCTCCCCTGGCCTCGACCTTATTTTTGGTCATTTCGTTACACTTCTATTTGTCATATATGGTATCATGCAAAAATGTCGTAAGTAGCATAGTCCTTTAAGTCTACACACTGCAAGTTTAATCTCTATTTACCCTTAACAATTTTCTTTTACTTATGTAAGTGTTAATAAAATTTTACATAACTTTTTGTCATAAACATTGATTTATTTTGTAAGAGATTCTTAAATCTAAACCACACGGTTAAGTATGCTAGGGCGGTGAACAATAGCGTTGTCTCTCTTGAACTGAGTGTTGTAGATTACGTAAGTTGTTTGGTTTGTAAACTATAGAACTATAGGTAGGAATATTATGTCTAGACTACCGTAACACGACTCGTTATATCTTCTGTGGTGACGTACTAATTTATTCATAGATATGTCTATGTATGTTATACCCAGTCGAAGTGTCAACTCGTTGACTGATCGTGATGATAGAGTAAGATGAATATGATACGTGAAGAAATTATACGTTAAAATATCTTAATTTGTCTCAGTAAAAGATGTTTTGAAGATGTAATGTAGGGCATTATGGAGTAGACGAAGAATAAATAAATCACCACTTTACCTAAGGAGTACCTTAAAAAATTCTTTAGATAATATTTTACTACTTTGTATTATAGTATTCATGAGTAAATATATCCATGTCTAATTATAGCTTTGTAGCACATAGACTATGTGCTTTAATTATGTTACGGATGGACAAGAAGAAACCCTAGATTTTCGCGTACTTTCATATACAAACTCTTTCTTTACATATTTAACTCAAAGTGAAACATTTATTTACAGTAAGCATATTGTGTCACTGAGTCACCTAGCCGTATGTATGTACTGCCACATATTTTCTCGTGTGTAACAAATTTCAGCTTTTCCTGTATACCATATTTCAATTCTTTTTGAGTGCACTATATTTTTTTCAGTATATTGGAAGAAACTAGAGTTAGAACAAACAGACAAACTAGTAGCCGAGTTTCTTAAACTTTACTAATTTTATCAACTATATTTTAAGTATGCTTCAGACTGAAATAATTTATTTTGTTTCGGTATTTAATTATACAGTTATGAATGTCAAATCTTTTGATTCACCACCGTTTTGGCAATTTGCTTCTTAAAAAAGAGAATAAATGGCATAAGAGTAATCCAATACCTAATAGTCACTTCAACAAATTGACGTATCTGTAATTAGCTTGCGACATGTTTACGGTTAATGCACAGACATAGATAGGGTTAATGTGTCCGGGGCTGTGCTCTACCCCAGACATGTATGTATCTAGAAATGTCTGTGCTCATCAAATTACTCCACTTGGGTCGATAAGCTAAAAATGTTTGAATTTGAACGTAGACTACTCGTATTCTCAAATGACTTCGTAGCTCCGAATATGCATTGATTTTAATGTTCAGTTGCACTTAACACTTCAAAGTCCAAATTTCGCTGTCACTAACACTGAAGTGGCACTCAGACACTCCCCTATGCGCAGGTTTCAAAACCTAATGAGGTAGGCGCGCGTTTATCCCATAATTGCCGGCATTTTAACACTTCGTCGTATGTCACTGAGTATGCAATACGCACGAAATCATGACAAAGCTTTTTACGTGGTAGATTTATTTCGTTTCATATTTCGAAGACAGTCGAATCAGTGGATAAATTAGGTTGATGCAATATATGTTTTACGAATGCATTTTATGAATGCATCTGACGACAAAGTTTTTCACAAGCTCCTATTTTTAGTGATGTTTTTCTTAGTTGGCTTAAATCGAACCTGTCTGAATACTTTTTGTCATGGTGTGTTTGGCTTGACTTTTGTACCTCAGACTCATGATAAAGAAAGTACTCAAAATTTTTCAAGATATCTTTTACAAAAATAATCCTGTAAACAATCTTGGATGGACTATTTTATAATATGAGAATGCCGGTGAACGTCCAAATTTTGCTGCACATATTTTACGGATAGAGCGAATACAAAAAGTTTGTAAGGCATTTGGTGTATTCCATAGTTAAACTTAAAGGCAAGTTATTCTTATAAATCGTCAATAGATCACTATAAAACGTATTCTTATTCAAAATCATTAACTGTCATTTGCATTGTCCCGATTTCTATCTAAACTCCATATACACAGTCCCATTTTTTGGAACGATGATTCTTTCAATTTAATTTTAACTGCACAAAAATTTTAATGGAATACCAGGACATCATGAGCGACAAGAACGTTCGACTGAACGTATTGACTAAGCAGCAAAGTTACATTTTTTTAAATAAATTTTTACTAGTACATCATGTATGACGAGGTATTTCTAAACATTCCAGGCAGCTCATTCGACACTTCAATAGTGTATACTCAGCGAAGTGTAATGTAATGAGTAAAAAAACACTTCATTTAAAAGTATTTCTTACACAATAAAATATTTCCTGACGATTCAAAAACTACACACGTTGTTTTTCAAGTTTTCACTTCCGTCGGCATTCCCGGAATGCCGTTTGCTTTTTTTTCTACAATTTTTCTCTTTTCTTATTTAGATATATATTTATATAATACACAAAAAAATGTTGTAGGGATGTCTTTTATAGACTCTGAATCCATCCTATCGATGTACCCCAAACTGATTTCATTTGAAAGGCAATTATAATGCGGAGATGGTTTGAGACAACTGAAATTAGGTATTAGGTACTAGGTAGGTATTAGGTATATTATTATACTTATTAGGTACATTTTTGATATTGTAGATTTCCCGTACAAATTTTTTTGCGTAATAGCACACGCTGGGTATCATGGTAAACAAATATTTTAAAATAACCTTATATTTTCATGTAGACATTTAATGGATTCGGAAGCAAGACACACCTCTGCATGTTTCGTCTGGGAAGTTACGAAGTCAAAGAAGCCAGCCAAAGTTTAAGAAGTGGATTCATAACTTTCTTTTTTCAAGTGAAACATGAATAATGTTTGTAATCTTCTTATTTTTTTATATGTATGCTTATATATGTGTATGTACCTATTCTTTATTTTGCCTTTCATAGTTTAAAATTGCTTTCGAGGTGTGAGATGTTTAAAACAGTAGATATAACGTTTATTTTATTACCTTATGTAAATAAATAAGATCATCCATATTAGGTATTAGAAATGCAAAAGTGTGTTAGTTTGTGCTTCCTTATTTCTTGTCGCAAAAGAGCAATGTTATGTTATCATTTTTATGTGTGGAGATAGTTATGAGGCTGGAGAGTGACATAGGCTTTTTACCGCGGTAAAACATCATTCCCATTAGAAGATCCATTATGATGCCTATTTGAATCACTCCATACATCTTTAACTTCGAAAAGAATCTATGGATTGATATAAATTTATAGTTGGAAATGTTAATTATATAAATATTGATATAAATTTATATTCATAGTTGGAAGGTTGAAGAGGGTCTTAGGCTACTTTTTACGCTTGAACAACATTTAATTCTCACGGGAAAATGCATTGATTTGACACATAAATATCTGCCCCGGCCGGGAACTGAACCTGGGACCCCTCGCTTCGCAGGATGGGTCGAATCACTACCAACTAGGCTATAGGTCATCATTATGTATGTACTCGTATGTACTACTAGCGTAGAATTTCTGTGGCTTTTTTTATTAGACATATTCTTCATTTCTCTGGATCCATTTCTTAAGTATACGTATACGAAGTCGCGGGTAGAAGCTAGTGTTGTTTATAGATTTCGACGCGGTCAAATTTATGTCAAAAAGGTTTTGACTCCCAAAAACCTTTGACATGGCCCTTTTCTCTTCCGTCTTGTCTCATTACTACGTATCATGAATCTGACGTGAAGCTTTTTCGATAACTTGTTTCCTTTTGTGGCGATCAGCAGCTTGTTGGAGTGCCGTGCTAACTGATATCTCCAGGTAGGTATTTGGACATCTGATCCGATCCTCTTTGATGACTGTGGCCCCTAGGTCTTGCCTTCAATTTTGCCTGTCACAGTTTCTACATGTTATCATGTGGTCCTTGCAATATGTCCAAGGTTGAGAATACGGTACAGGCAAATGCTGGCAACTCTTGAGGAATGGTTAATGATTAGTTCCTTGAGGACATATGAGGCATATTGTTACATTATTTAATTGATAAAAACCACCTATTCAAGACATTTTTACAACAAGCGGTCGCTTAGTCACCTATCGACCACGTCAGCAGTTGCTTAGCTCGATCGATCACTTGTTGCGACAGAAAAAGCAATAATTTTTATACACACGTATTTTTCTATGAAATATTTCATAAAAAGCACAAAAAGAAGCACAAACCCTATGCAACTACCAGTTGGTCTACGCAGTTGGTTCATGAGCAACAATCGTTAAAATCAACAAAAGCCCAGACATGAGCGCTTTACAGCTTACATTTTTTCAATTCCAGTACTTTGATGGAAACTACGTATAGCAGACGAACAAAGAGACATATAAGTTTTTTTATCGGAGTTTTATGTACATTTTCGTATAACAAAGCGGGAGCGTTACGGGCAGTGTCAATACAAACCGGTCAAACGCGTGTCAGGTTACGAGTAATGTAGGGTTCCATAGTTATACGTTCACGTTAATTACGATTAGCCAATGAACTAATATGCTATCGATTAACTACTAAGCTAACCTAGCCATGATAGTTATAATATGTTTAATCTTTATCGTTTTTCATAAGGGTAAAAGAAACAAAACACTTTAATTTATAAACCTTATATTTTTTACGAGTAATACAATTATTTCAACCAATAACGTACATACGTTCGTCGTTCGTTCGGTCGTAGCCAGTCGAGAGCAGGTAATAATAGAAGTCTCTCCCTGCTTCCTTTTTGACAACGTAAAGATTTGTGGTACTGATGTTCATTGGCAACAATGATTATTTAGCATCAGCCGGTCTATTATGAACTCTTAATTCCAGCCAAGTTCCAGTGTAAACGTCAAATTCGTGTCACGAAAGCGGTCACGTGACACTTTTTAGCCAACCATACGTCGTTTAAAGCCCAAGAAATGAATTGCCTGGAACATGAATGATTTTATAAAAGTTCGTAATAGGCCCGGGAGGCTAGCCTGATTGTTTGTGGTATATATGTACAAAAGTAGAAAAGAACACTAACCTTCATCGTGTTTTAATTCTTCAGAATTAAATGAAGAAGACAAATTACGTGATAAAAATATTCTTATACAGTGATACAGCGTGTTTTCTTCTCTAAAGTGTGAGTGTTGTAACAGGACCCCAAACCTAATATATTTCAGACGTGGTGACGTAACGCGTGCGGCCACCCTTAACTTTACAGGGGAAAAGCTTGACCTGCATGTCGCCGATGTCGGCATAGGGCGAAGGTTCCACTACACCCTTATTTATATTGCAGGGGGTCGATTAACTTGACCATTATTATTATTTATAACATTTGAGTAATAGGGGATTTATAATGGTGAGACATTAGTTTGGTTAAAGATTGCGACTAACTTACTTAGTTTCAAAGAAGTTAGTTACTAATCAAACTATTGCAAAGTATGTGTTAATGAATAGGCATCCATAAAAATACTGAGCTTTACTACTAAAGACTACAAACTAAACATCAGATGCGATAGTAGGCAATCATAACTTATAATAAGAAAATAAGCATTTATAAGGATAGTCAACAGAATTGATACTTACTTTTTAACAAAAAATTAAACCAATAAAAAAACTGAAAACTGTAAAATAAGATAAACCATTTAGTATTATAAATTAAGATCCTAAATCAATTACAGGTTTGAATGCTGTCTGACAAAAACAAGGGTGACAGCTTAAAGTGCCCTCTGAGTCACGTATGCAGGAACCGATCTATCTAAACGTTACACAAGCCGTCTGCAACGTTACCTAGCCATTATAATGACATAATCATATCATCATTTTGCCGACTTAATACTGCGTCATTCATGTCATCGCTTGTCATTCGAGACAATAATCATCAAAGCTGTGCATGATGTAATTACGATCGGTATCTTCGATTTCCGACTCAATGTATCTTCTGATTTCCGATACCATGTACGTTGATAATAGGATGGTTAGACAATGTTTCAATTTAATACATCGCTTCGAAATAGATGCATGCATTATGCATAATAATTATACACAAATTATTTAACTTGTCAATAAAAAGTCACATAATTTTTCGTTATAGTTAATTGTCACTGTTCATCTGTATACATTAATATATACTTCGCTGCTCAATTCTCGCAATTAATATTTGCAATAAAAGTTTAAAGAAAAACAAAAATATTATCAATCTAAAATATAAAAACATATTTGATAGTTATCAGTTTGATTTATTTCGTTCACTCCATATTGATTAAGTTCTTCCGGTCATCATTCTTCTTCAGTGCTCGGTAGCCATTTTTGCTTCATTATCTATTTTCATGTCTCAGCCTCAACACGTCTCGACTACCCCTCGACTCTCTAATAGGGACTTCCTAATGGACAGTGTATCTTAACGAAACGATGAAAATTTTAAAAAGTAGCTATAATATTTGGAGGAAATACAGGATAAAATTGTTATTGAGATGAAAATCAACCAATTTTTACGTATAATATCATTGGATCAAAAGATATCTTTACCAGTAAGTGTTTTACTATTTTTCATTTGCTTCACTTCCATTTTTAGGACAAACAATATAGGTATATATTATTACCAATTTATTTATTTATTTTTACATTAATATTAATTTAATTTTAACAAAAGTTTAATGTGATTATACATAAAAATAAAATACCTCTAACTACATAACACACACATATATTATTTGATAAAATCAAGTGACAGTTATTATACTTTTGCTGTATAATTCATTGGCATGATAAAAACAATAATAATACAATAATACAAGCTTACAGTAGCTTCCCAGTATATCTTCAATAATGTAGTTTTTATAAGGAAGAATATAAACGCGAATAAACAAAATTTTGATATTAATAATCGCCAAACAAAAAGGATGTATCAATTAATTACGCCTTCGTTCCGCCTAAGTAAAGTGCAACGATCTTTCATAGGGCTTGGTGTACATTTCTATAATAAAATCCCAAAATTAATACGTGACTTGCCAATAGAATCTTTCAAAAAACGTGTAAAAACACAATTGTTAGGCAAGGGATATTATAGTGTAGACGAGTATTTAAATGACAAAGACGCATGGAAATGATTAGCTCTGCAACCAGTTCCACTCAGAATAGTAAACTTTTGTATGATAATATCTTTTTTGTAATATTTTTTTAAAAGATGTGCTGAGGAGTTTCTTTAGGCTTTTCTTCTCCTCCGTGACAAAGCACCTTCCGAAAAGTCAAAAAAATGACGTGCATAAGTGTATCAATGATACCTATATGAATAAAATATTTTGACTTTGACTTTGACTTTGACTTTCGGAATGTCCACCATCATAATTATGTGAACAGAGAATTTAATATTTTAATTCTTTTAAATTCTTTTAACAATTACCTGCATCGGTGTTCCCTCTAAGCTATGACATGGGGTCCTTCAAGAAGCGGGTCTATCGTCATCTTCTTGGCCGGCAACGCGTTGGTGACGCCCCTGGTGTTGCTAATGTCCATGGGCGGCGGTGATCACTTACCATCAGGTGACCCGTCTGCTCGTTTGCCTGCTTAAAGCATAAAAAAAATTAACATTTGCGATGCGAGCAGTACAATGGGACTGCTTCCTTCACATATACTATCCATGTGTTTCAGTTGTTGATGTTACACAAAGTGTAGCATTTCTTCGACGATGAACCTCGACAACCTTCACAGAAATTACATAATTGAACCTTCTCCAGGTGTTGAAATATAACCAAATTGAGACAATTTATCAATCACATAATCTTTATTTCATTATGATGCAAACTTCAGTACGCCCGCCATGACATTGTTTAAGTTTAATTACACGAAGAGAGAGTTGTATATCCTAGTTTTTTAATGTATATCAACGTTAGTGCTGCGAGAAGTACAATAGGAATGCAACCTTCATAGGTCGAACTTTTGTGCTTCATTTGTAACATAAAGTGATGCGAATGCTTCTTTTGGATTCATTTCCTTCACAAATAAAGCACCTTTATGAGTGTCGAATAAGAACCAGAAGTATTGATATAATTATATTAAAAGTATTTATAATCTTTAATTATAATCTTCACCAATTTTTTTATAAATAAATGAGATATAAATACATAGAATGATGTAAAAGTTTACAATTGAAAGCACTAATCTTACCATATTTTTCTCTATACCTATCTATAATGATAATAATTGTTTAATGTAAGGTACAAGTATTCAGTCTTTTATTCTTAAAAGTGGTATTTCTTGAAAAAAAATCACAGGAAAATGAGATAAGAGATAAACTCACGTTGAAAGTTATGAAAGAAATTACAATATCAGACACAAATGCAATCTATACTAATATTATAAATGCGAAAGTAACTCTGTCTGCTACTCAATAACGCCTAAACCACTGAACCGATTTTGATGAAATTTGGTACAGACATATAATTGAGCTCGGGAATGAACATAGAATACTTTTTATCCCGGAAAATAGACCTGTTCCTGAGGGATAACTCTTCCACGCCAAAACCACTGAACCGATTTTGATGAAATTTGGTACAGATATAAAATTGAGCTTGCGAAATGACATAGGATACTTTTTATCCCGGAAAATAGACCTGTTCCTGAGGGATAACTCTCTCAAGCCAAAACCACTGAACCGATTTTGATGAAATTTGGTACAGATATAGAATTAAGCTTGCGAAAGGACATAGGATACTTTTTATCCCGGAAAATAGACCTGTTCCTGAGGGATAACTCTTTCAAGCCACTAAACGGATTTTGATAAAATTTGGTACAAATATAGAATTGAGCTCGGGAATGGACAAAGTATAGTTTTTATCCCGGAAAATGGACCTGTTCCTGTGGGATAACTCTTTCAAGCCACTAAACCAATTTTGATGAAATTTGGTACAAATATAGAATTGAGCTCAGGAATGGACAAAGGATACTTTTTATCCCGGAAAATGGACCTGTTCCTGTGGGATAACTCTTTCAAGCCACTAAACCGATTTTGATGAAATTTGGTACAGATATAGAATTGAGCTCGGGAAAGGACATAGGATACTTTTTATCCCGGAAAATAGACCTGTTCCTGTGGGATAACTCTTTCAAGCCACTAAACCGATTTTGATAAAATTTGGTACAGATATAGAATTGAGCTCGGGAAAGGACATAGGATACTTTTTATCCCGGAAAATAGACCTGCTCCCGAGGGATCACTTTTTCAAGCCACTAAACCAATTTTGATGAAATTCAGTTCAGATATAGAATTGAGCTCGGGAAAGGACATAGCATACTTTTTATCCTGGAAAATAGACCTGTTCCCGAGGGATCACTTTTTCAAGCCACTAAACCAATTTTGATGAAATTCAGTTCAGATATAGAATTGAGCTCGGGAAAGGACATAGCATACTTTTTATCCCGGAAAATAGACCTGTTCCTGTGGGATAACTCTTTCAAGCCACTAAACCGATTTTGATAAAATTTGGTACAGATATAGAATTGAGCTCGGGAAAGGACATAGGATACTTTTTATCCCGGAAAATAGACCTGCTCCCGAGGGATCACTTTTTCAAGCCACTAAACCAATTTTGATGAAATTCAGTTCAGATATAGAATTGAGCTCGGGAAAGGACATAGCATACTTTTTATCCTGGAAAATAGACCTGTTCCCGAGGGATCACTTTTTCAAGCCACTAAACCAATTTTGATGAAATTCAGTTCAGATATAGAATTGAGCTCGGGAAAGGACATAGCATACTTTTTATCTCGGAATATAGACCTATTCCTGAGGGATAACTCTTTCAAGCCACTAAGCCGATTTTGATGAAATTTGGTACAGATATAGAATTGAGCTCGGGAAAGGACATAGGATACTTTTTATCCCGGAAAATAGACCTGTTCCTGAGGGATAACTCTTTCAAGCCACTAAACCGATTTTGATGAAATTTAGTACAGATTTAGAATTGAGCTCGGGAAAGGATAAAGGATACTTTTTATCCGGTTTTTTAAGTTAAAACTGTGAAAGTTGGTAGTTAGTATGTAATCTTACATAAAACAAAAATAACTGTAACATGATTGTTTGGTAATACATTCCCTAAGGGCTAAAACTAGAGGTTGTAAGTTTAGAGTAAGTTTGGAGTAAGAAGTTGTAAAACGAACAGATGAGTCACCTCATGGTAAGTGGTCACTTTCGCCAATGAACATTAGCAACGCTAAAGGAATCACATATTTGCTGCTACCCAAAAAGAAAAGAAAGATATGTTTTTTGTGTATTCTGTAAAATTACAATGTAAATTTAAAATTCAAAAACTCTCAGGCCCTGACTTAGATAAACCTCTAAATTCTAAAAAGTTCAATTATGGGACCTTTCCTATGGGTGGGTCATTAATGGCTCACTACTGAGCACTCACTCTTGAGGATGCCTAGATCATACTCCACCACTTTGCTCCAGTGTGGATTGATGGAGGGATTAGAAATCAACCCAAGTGTCGGAAGTCATTACGCCGGGCGAGGACCTTCAATATGTCATAACGACTGTTATCTTACGACAACAACCGGGACCGACAGCTTTACGTGCCCTCCGAAGCTCGGAGAGCTCAAGAATTTTTTGCCACTAGCGGTCACCTATCCAACTACCGACCGCGCTCGCTATTATTTAACTTCATCGATTACTATTAGAACCGACACAAGCCGCTGCGCCCGGGCTATGAATGCTTCTCCCGATGGGTAATTAATGGGTTGTAAGAACATGTCACTTTTGCTGTAATTTTGGTGAAGAGTTTAGTATCTTGCTGACTACCAATCACGCTACAATATCAGATTGTAGTTATCATTTCATTATCAACACTAAAGATTTGTTTAATATTTTACTCATTTACATAATACGATATATGTACTAAGTGTAGGTGTTTTAGCTTCAACCCATAATGGACTATTTACAAGGCACGGGTCTCCTCTCTTCATAGTATGGACAGGTTTGCTGTCAATTTATGAAAAACATGTTTTATAATGAAGGGATCTTTATTTTCGGCGTACGAAGTCGCGGGTAACAGCTAGTAAATAATAATTTCCATTTGGCACATAACATTCGTCTGATCGTCATGTTTTGTTGCATCAACAAGGGCTGGCTCATTGCAGTGGCTTACGGTTATTATAGAAAACGCTTAATATATAAACAAATTGCATTGCAATTACTGGCAACCATATAAATCCATACTAAAATTATTGTAAAATTGCGCAACTCCCATAATTTTTACAGAACTTCACGTACAGGTAAGTTCGTTTTATCAATAAATATGAACCAGAGCCTCTGAACTCGGCGTATTTTTACGGCACGAAAACGCGCTACAACCGCAACCGCACGCACACACACAAAACTAAACACACACACAAAAATTCAGTTCAGTTTTTATCGGGACAGCATTTTCTTCTTTGAATGGCATAGTTTCTTTCACGGCTCCGCCGCTGTGGCTTTACATTGCACTCTAGGGGTAGTGCACACAAGACTACGTGAAGTCGGTTATGCAGCGATTCGTATCTTTCATAGTATGTTAAGTGAAATAGTACCAAGAAATTATGCGAAAACAAATTCACATAAAAATAATGCTTTTTCAAGGTGACCTTGAAAATGAAATATGCGGGTATTTTTTCTATGATATTCGTTACCAGTTCGTTGAAATAAAACAAAATTCAGATCAGTCGGAGGTATGGGCTCAAAGGAAGTTCACCCCAGAATATGATAAAAACAGATAAATCATTTTTTTAAAACAAACAAAAATAAACTATTTCAAATCAGTAGGTATGCGTAGGTGTAATGAAGATATTCAGCATGAGTATGAGTATAATAATTTCTTTGACACAAACCTTTGTCTAAATAGAAGACCAACAGAAAAAACTACTTCATAATAATAAGTAATGGATTCTATTAAATCGATGTTTTCTCACTAAAAATATTTAACCAGAATGATTTTCCTATGCTTTCAGATGCGTCGTATAAGAGCACTTGGTCTACGCACGCAACGTCACAAGGATCGCAAGGTACGTATTTAAATTATTCCAAAATAACGTCATGCCGCCATTGAAGTATAATGTCATAGAACAGACATCTCGAACAAAATGTGTGTCCCGCCCGGGAGGTTCGATTTTCAAAATTGAGCCCCGGTTCTCCTTTCAAAATCGAACAAATCCATTGAAGATTGAAGCCACGTGGCGCCAATGCATTGGGACATACTTGATGTTCGCGGTGTCGGTTCTATAACCTAGTAATAATACTTCAATGCATGCCGCGGCTTATTCCACGTTTTCCTGGATAATATGTTATTTGAGATCATGGCCTACTAGTCTGCTAAATTTCATGAAAATCCTTTCAGTAATTTTAGCGTGAAACTCACAAATAATCTTAAATGTGAACATTTTATAATATTAGGTATTATTATTATAATTATAATAGTAGGTATTATATTATTATTATAATAGTAGGTATGATAAATATGTCGCTCACCTAGTAATACAAAGGCACATCTACGTTTGCCATATTTTACAGAAACGAATTTCAAAACTTTTATAAAAATGTTTAAAATTATTGTATGGGTTCTGTTTACGTTTTCTACAGATTGTATGGGTATGGTTACTAGTATAGACATTACTACATATTTACCACTATGTAGATTAGGCACTTTTAAACACGTATACCGTATAAACTCAATTTCGCATTTTTTGCAGATGTGCCATTATATTACTAGTTGATCGATATATAAACATCCATGTTTATAAAATTTTACAGAAAGTCCATGAGATATTTACCTTCATCGTTCTACCAGTAGGAAAAGTTTCTCGTCGTACCAGTAGAAGTTCCTACACTTAACGTCAGTACAAGCGAATGCTATGAAACTAGTTGAAGCTTAAAGTTAATCGGTATCTGTTAGTTAGTTTTTTACATGAAATAAGTTAGTGCTTGACAACAATCCCAACTGATGGTAAGACCTTAATAAATGCCTCTCTGCCTACTCTTCTCTCTCTCTCTACTCTTCTCTTGAAGACACCTGATGGTTCATGATCAAATGGACCAATCTGGTGCAGTAAGTAGCTGGATTATGACTATTTAGTCTATTGACGGATTCCATGATCATATAATAGGTTACTTTTCAGTCCAGACAGTCATTAAAAAGCAGTCTTTAAGCCACATCAGAAGCCTTCTAACTTATAACACAGTGCAAACTACCTATATATTCCTACTGAACAACTGTATAAGCTTATTTTATATAAGATGATTTATTCTAAAAATGTAATAATAATGTAGATTACCTTTTTACTGTTAAAGTAAAAATTGTTCTTACCTATTTATAGAACAAGGAGTATCGATATTATCCAGACAATTTCATAAGAACAAACTCCAAAATAACGGTGATAATGACATCAATCCCGTTCGGAAGTTTGCATTTCTTGGTTTGGCAGATTGGATCTTCTAAATTGATTAAGATATATTTTCCTACAAAAACAACTGAACCATCACAGAAATAGAAACCCTATTTACGTAACGCAAAATTTACGACAGCGTTATGCGTTTCGCTGCTGGAAATCAAAACAAAGGGCCCCTAAAATGCCGCACGCGCGTCAATCGAGCCGAAACGACGCGCGCCCGCCACGCGCCGTCGCCGGCGACAATGCAAACTTAATTCTTTGATTGACACTTACAATATTTCGGTAAGTGACGCAATATTGCGATGATTATCGTTATATCGAGGGAGCATTATCGGTGTACGCTTCGCTGCCGCTTCTTATTGTCATCGATCCTCGCCCTTGACTTCATTGGAATCAACATTAGTAATCGCCACGGTTTGCACATCAACTGAGGATTACTACCGTAAACATATTCGATGTTCGATTAACATGCGATCATCGCGGCGATTATTTGATGTAATTGTAATTAATACTTAAAATATTAAGAAGTAATTATTATCTATAGTCGATCAGTGCATACGTGGAAATTCTGAGATGTCTTGTGTTACACGCACTACACGGCTTAAACCTATGAAAATATTAATATAGCCAACGAAGGCAACGTAGTATAATGATATTTGCTACGCTGAATTTCGATCCGTACATAATTTATTTATCGATAAAAAAAAATAAACATTAAAATGTTACATAAATTTCATAATATTTTTAAAGCGAAACAAATAATGTAAATGTAAATTATTCGATTACATATTATTAATTATAAAGTATGTACATGTAACATTAATTATTTTATTATCATTACCTATCTTGCGGTCAAGAGGTAAAGAATATCATATATCCGCTTTATGCGTTTTTTGCCGCTGCGGCAAATTGTTGCAACTCAGTAATAAAACAATGTGTTTTTGCGCACAATAAAACTTTTGTGCAACGTGACAAGTTTTAATAACATTTCTTTTTTACAAGTTGATGCTTAATGTTACATTTTAAACTTGGGCAACAAATACATTGCTACGCTGTTATCAATAGATTTGTGTAGAGTGATTCATAAGGAATGTATGTATATGTCGGTGAGACCATGAATCTCCATTGAAGGTCCAGAGACGGCCCTCTTTATCCTACACCGCTTTTTCAATGCAGAGGCCGTCAAATATAAAATGTCATGAAGAAAAAATAAATATTTACATTAAGGAATTTTCTACTGACGTAGTGTTGAAGTACTTTGGAATATTGATGTGAACGGTGGGATAAGTGGAAATATAACATGGTGAAAAGAAAAAGGAATATGAGTAACCAATACCATAGAATACCCGTTCTGCTATATGGATCACATATCTTATATGAATCCAATAAACAAGAATACGAGGAACAATATAAAATCCTGTTTCATTTCAAAATTATTGTTATTTTTCATTTTAAGACATTTTTTAAAAAGTATTTTCGAAATCGATTGATAAATGACGAAGTTTTGTGGTAACAAACATACAAAAATACAACAATACAAAAAAACGTTCTGATATTATTATTGTATGGTATTATGATTATTTTAGAGGCGTTTTTCGAAAACTATTTCGAACAGCATACAGCCGAACTACTGACTATTGCCTACTGAATATATTAACATTAACAGTGCCACTAAATCCTCCTTATAAATGATGACAGTCACTAAAAAGTCTTATGATTAATAGGTAAGTGATGACAAAATGGCCAAACATTGCACCCGGAGCAGCGGCGTCAACGCGTGACGTATAATGTCCCTGGACAATAGCTACAAATGACGACCCGCCTTAGGGAACTAGAGGCGCACAATTTCATAACCTATCGATAATTATCATCGCGACAACTACGCGACGTTCGATATTTTAAGAATACAGTGTTGGATTTTCAGAAAATAAAATCGCCGTGACACGGGTCCTGTGTGCGATTCTCAGCGAGGTGGATATTAGATTAATAAGTTTGAATATAATATCTGTTCTCGTTCTGGGTGTACTCCTATGTCCTTGTCTTTGTATGTTATCTATGGCAACTCTGGACTATGTATGTGAGCTTGTAGAATTATTTTTATTTTTTTAATAATTTTTATTCATTTGCGATACTTAGATATTCATATTTATAAAATAATTTATGATACGTAGCACAAAAATAATATTTATATAATATTTTTAACTGATTTATTTACATATCTTTTTTGGTATATTGGTATTTATCTTATAGTTAAGCGACATTGCTCCAAGAGTAAACAGCGTGGTAATGCTTCAGTACTAACATCGTTAATAGATTCTTAGTAGTTATTACTAAGTTATATTACTTATTCTACTCTACTTAGTGCACTTAGTCTATTGCACATAAACTATCCCTATATTGTACCCTGCTTGGTAGTATTATATCATACATATAATATTATTTGATACTCATTAGCTATATTCTCTGTGTAACGCGTATGCCCTGCATTTTTAATGACTTGTTGCACTAAAATTTCTTCCCTACGATAATCTGGTTTACCTATCGTAACTTAATATTTACAAACAATGACTACCGATGCAATTCTTGAAAATAATAGAAACGAATAAAAAAAACATAATGAGATCAAAATTCATAGGCGTACGATTGAATGAAAGCTACAAAAAAAAATTACACTCGTAGGTAATAATGCTCCGTTTTCTTTATTCATTATCTTTCCACTTATGAAATGTACGAGTAAAACACTGCGGACACTCCCTAGCAAAACATAAGTTTTAACAACCCTAACCATGTTCATAAAAAAATGCTATTCACTTCTATCAGCAATAAATTCAGCGCTTAGATATAAAATCGCTCGCCATATTTCCACCGTCACGCCATAAATTATCGTTATCTAGTAATGTCATGATACGCCCCCACCGCCCCTACGGAATGAAGTCACAACTTTATTTAAACTAAATGATATTCATTAGTTCAGATTTACCAAATCAGAGTCACCCTATTTCAATGGTTACAAAGTTGTAATTAATATTCTGTTGGCAGTTCTAATTAGGGATACTAATAACTTAATAGTCTTAAGATTTTTCCAGGTTTTTATAACTTATCATAAAAGCTTCATTGTAGTTAAATTTGGCAACTTTTAAAATGGTAAGAGGTTTCCAATTGAGATTATCAGCGTTTTTGTATTCTTACTACTTACGATCGTTTGTTCCTACTTGTCCTGTTGTGTAGTCCTGTTGACAGTACTAGTGGGAAAAAAATCCCATTAGTTCTGTGAGTTGTAAGAAGACTATACGAGGTTAGAATTAAATTACATACTCTTTTATATAATTACTAGCTGACCCGGCGTACTTCGTATCGCCTTAGAATGTAACAAATCAGAGATCATTTAAATCAGTCCAGCCGTTCTTAGCCGCTATAGTTTTTATGTGCATATCTCCTCCCTCTCCTCTCCCGCACCCTCTCCCTCTCCCGCTCCTACTCCCTCTCCCGCTCCTGCTCCCTCTCCCTCTCCCGCTCCTGCTCCCCTCTCCTCCCCGTGTTACAACTATAACTATTCATTTTTGTTTCTAACTATAAGCTTACATGTCAATTTTCACATTTCTGAGATCAAAAATAAATAATAGTTAAAAAAACTAAAAAACACGCTTTTATAGAAAATCAAACTAAAAAATAGAAAATAAGGGAGATAATGAGGGGAGCGGGATGGAGAGGGAGAGGGTATTTAATGTTCTCTGATTTGTTAAATCTACCAAAACTATAAAAGGTAAAAGTAGGAGGGGAGGGGTGGGGGAGCTGAAGGGGGAGGGGGAGGGGAGAGAAAGGGGGAGAGCGAGCGGGAGCGGTAGGGGAAGGGGAGGGAGAGAGGGAGCGGGATGGAGAGAGAGAGGGGGAATTTAATGGTCTCTGATTTGTTAAACCTACCAAAACTATAAAAGTTAAAAGTAACAACAAAGTACATGAATCACTGATTAGGGAACATACCAAAACCACGTAACCCATTTTTTTCCAACTTTTTACCCCCCTCCCCCCCCTTCGTGACCATCCGTAGTATATGAGAAGACCCCCCCTCCCCCCTATAGTGCAGTCATTGAAGCATTATTGGTCCGAATTTTTTTACTGTGAACCGATTTGCGTGAAATTTTGGAATTAGGTTCATCTTACCCTTAACTTCAAAAGTGAAAATGATTTAAACTCCGTACTCACCCTGGGGGTGGTTGCCACCCCTTCTCGGGGGTGGACATTTTTTTTTTCAAAATAACCTCGGATATCGATAGAAGGGCTAATTTTAAGCTAAAAATCACCTATAAAGTTTTTCGAAAAATCCAATACTTTTCAAGTTATTGGCAATTGAAAAATCGCAATTTTTTCACGTTTTTATCGGTCTTTTGCAAATATCTCCAAAAATATATGTTTTATCGAAAATTTTATAAGAACCAAAATTGTAGCAGATAAAAAAACGAACAATTTAGTTTTTTTTAAATCATTCTAAGTGCAATATTAAGCTAGATATTGAAGATCAAAGCCGTTTTTTATTTTGTCTGAAATTTAATCTATGTGTTCAATGCCATCTAGCGGCGAACAGATGCATTTTATGCATTCTGCCATAAAGAAAGTTTTTGTAGTGCTTGAAATAAGCTTTAAAATGAGCACTGTTAAAGGTCTTTTGCACGTAAAATAAGTGAGCTGTATTGAAAATAAGAAGACAATTTAATATTTTTTCTTTTAAATCAATGGGTTTCATAAGTGCCATTTCCGCCAAAATGAAAATTAATCGTATTCCGCCTAGAAATAACTTTATTATGAAGAGTTTGATAGATTGTATCAGTTTGGCTGCTTCAGGACACATATTTAAAAAAAAAATCAAGATTTAAAAAAAAACAAAATTTCAAATTTACAAAAAAAAACACCTTTTTTTCATAATATCTCAAAAATGACGACAGATACGTAAAAAAGTGTAGGAATAAAAAATTTAGGTATTTTTCTGACGAACAATTTGGTTTTTTTTATTTCTGTCAAACAAAAATTGACGGAGATATGATTGTTTAAAGAGCGCGCGGCAGCGCAATCACAGTCTCTCTTAAGCCCTTTAACCCTTCACCGTTTTAAAAAAAGGTTTATTACTATATATTGCAATGAAGGATGTTGTAGCTCTGTTAATTACCTTTAAAATGGTTTATTATAAATTGTGATAGCATGAAAATTGAAGGAGTTATGGTCCAAAAACTTATCATATTTTTTTCTACCCAGTAACTGAAAATTTCGGAGTGTGAATATTTGGAGCAAGTTTTCTCAAAGCTGCTACAAAAAACACTGCTGTAAAATTGTCATCGCTAGTTCCAACCGTTGGTGCCATAGATGAGCATACCAAGAGAGTTTATCTGCAAACCCAGATTTGGCTTGGTAATAAAAACATTTGTCCAACGGATTGGGGGTGGATCATGAGTGACGGCTTATTGACTCCACTTAAGTCTGTAAATCCACCCGCACCACAAGAACTCCTAAAAATGATTTTTTGCAACTGCAAAAAAGGATGTGGAACGTCTTGCGGGTGCAGAAGAGTTGGCCTATTCTGTAATACTACATGCGGAACGTGCAGTGGAGATAATTGCCAAAATAGCCCATTAATTCAACCAGATATTAATTGTGACAGCGACTCCGACATTGAGTAATGAAAAATAATATATTTTAATAATCTGGTACGATGTATTTTATGTAGTATTTTATGTAATTTGTAAATATTTTATTCAATAAATGGCAATTTTTTACTCTATAATTAAATTATTTTTAAATATGTAATCATATATATTTACTGTTTTAATTTAGGGGTAGTTTTAAGGGTAGCAAAGTTGAAGATTATGATAATCACTTTCGAGAGTGTAGAATAATATTTAAATCCTTTTCATTTAATCAAAAAAAAAATTTTAACAATTTTTTATCAAGGGGTTGTTTTTAAGGGTTGAAAGGGGGTTAAAAATTTGACTATTATTATAGAGAACAAAATAATACTTACTCTATACTTACATCTTTTTATGTCATACCAAAGTAATTTTTTGTGATTTTTTTAATTTAGGGGTTGTTAGCAAGGGTTGTAAGAATTTCAAGGGGTTGAAAATGATTTTAATATGAGGTAATTGTGTTAGAAAACACTTTACAATTTCAAAACTTACTATTACACATGTTTTCTAGCGATAAAATGGCTCAATGTTAATTTTTCCATTAAGGGGTTGTTTACACCCCTTAAAAATAATTTGCGGAGTTCAGATTATTTTCACTTTTGAAGTTAAGGGTTAGATAAGCCTAATTCCAAAATTTCATGCAAATCGGTTCACAGTAAAAAAATTCGGAGGTAACACCGTATTTTTCGCTTCAATGACTGCACTACTAGTTTTAACGTGGTAATTGATAAATACGGTTTTCAATACTTTTTTGCAAAAACAGTTAAAAAATAATAATTTTGCTTATATTTGACGACTTTGTGGCGCAATGGTTGCTAAAATATTGACTACGTGACAAAAACCTAAACCCCCCCCTCCCCACTGTGACCAATCGTGGTGTTTTGAAGACCCCCCTCCCCCCCCTAAATGAGACACGTGGTTTTGGTATGTTCCCTTATTAGGCGATAAGAAGTTCGCCAAGACAGCTAGTGTTAAATATTTATTTAATGATGCCAAAGAAATATAACTTCTCACTCGCGTACTACATGTAGGTTTTTCTTTCTTCCTTTTTTTTTCTTTAAATATTGAATCGTCATCGGTCCTCGATAAGTCTACGAAGTTTGAAAGAAATCTGACCATTTAAAGCTAATTAAAGCACGTAATTAGGTTTTTCTTTCGTTCTTTCTTTCTTTAAATTTGAATCGTCATCGGTCTTCGATAAGTCTACGAAGTTTGAAAGAAATCTGACGAATTAAAGCTAATTAAAGCGTGTAGTTAGGTTTTTCTTTCTTTCTTTTTTTCTTTAAATATTGAATTGTCATCAGTCCTCGATAAGTCTACGTAGTTTGAAAGAAATCTGACCGTTTAAAGCTAATCAAAGCGTGCAATTAGGTTTTTCTTTCTTTTTTTCTTTCTTTTTTTTCTTTAAATATTGAATTGTCATCGGTCCTTGATAAGTCTACGAAGTTTGAAAGAAATCTGACAGTTTAAAGCTAATTAAAGCGTGTAATTAGGGTTTTCTTTCTTTCTTTCTTTTTTTCTTTTAAATATTGAATTGTCTTTGGTCCTGATAAGTCTACGAAGTTTGAAAGAAATCTGACTGTTTGAAGTGGGTCAAAATCAAGTCCAAAGAGAAGTTAGAAACATACCGGTGAAGCCAATATAAAGCGTGTAATGACGAAGTACACCTTAGGGGATGAATTTTGAAAAAACCGTGATGCACTTATTTTTTGTGTTTAACTATAAGCTTATATGTATAAGTACAAATTTTCACCCTTGTAACTTCAAAACTGACGAAGTTGCCATACTAACTTGCATCCCCTTAATTAACCATTTAGGGGATGATTTTCCAAAAAAATGTGTTAAAATTAACTTTTGTTTATAACTATGAATTTACATAAAAATGTTCATGTTTATAACTAAAACTGACGAAGTTGGTTTGTATTTAAGTGACTTCCAATCGCTATTTTTATCCCTGGAGATGATTTTCCAATATCTTCTGAATGGAATGTCCGATTTGAGTAATTCAAGAAGTTATTAATAGCTATTGAAACAGTTTTGAATATGAAATGATTTATTTGGATAAGGATTAATACGAAGGTATAGTTATCATGGTCTGATGTTGGTCAGCTTTTTTATTGACTTTTAAAATGTAAAAAGTGGTTATAATGACATAACTACAATAGCTGGACATATGGTATTGCGACGTTTTTTGTAGATATTAATATGTTCTCTAATATTGTAGAACATTTTTTTGTTCTATCATCAATAGTTTCCGCAGCGTATGCGATGAAAGAAATTTTTAAGCAATTTTTTTACACCTTGGTTCACGTTACTGAAGTTTTAGCAAGGATCCCTATTTTTTTTCTAAAAATAAATATAGCCTATGTTACTCAGGAATAATGTAGCATTCTAATGGCGAAAGAATTTTTAAAATCGGTTCAGTAGTTTTTGAGTTTATTCGTTGCAAACATACAAAAATACAAAAATACAAAGTTTTCCTCTTTATAATATTAGTATAGATGATAATTATGGTAAAATCTGTGTCAAATGAATTAGAATAGCCCACTGGAATGACAGCTATGCAAAAAATAATGTATAGTACATACAATTGATGCTGACTGACATATTGATTGATATTAGGAAAAGCCATTATATGTAATGTTACTGATTTGGAGTTTATAGAGAAAATATTCCTAAATAGGCACTGATACAGTTGAATAAATTTTCATGTCCTGAGGTTTCAAGCATTAAAAGAATATATTGATAAAATTTGTCTTCAACCCATTAATGACCTTTTGGTAAGCATGGGTCTCTACTTCGTGGAGGTAAAGAGCATACTCCACTACGCTACTCCAGAGCAGATTGTTGGAGGGCAGTGGAGGGGTTAGTGGCCAATCTAAGTGTCGGAAGTTTCCATGGTACCCGAAGGCCTTCGAAATGGCTTAACGTCTGTTATATTACGATAACAGCAACCTATGGCCTTACGTGCCCTCAGAAGCACGGAAGAGGTCAATAAATGTTTGGCACTAGCGCTCACCCATCCAATTACCGTCCGCACCCACTTTTGCTTTACTCAATCGATCACGTAGGATTGATACCGGCATATTACATCCAAACCGCTAGCTAGCTTAGTTTCTATACACAGCTTTTCTAGAAAGAGCATTTTAAAATAAAATTTAATTTACAGTCTTATATGTTGACTTTCCGTACAGGCAAAGTATAGGACATTCTCTTGTTAAAAATATAATCCAATATTTTAAAGCGCGCTACGAACGAGCTGAAAGGAGACGAGGCGAGCGGCGGCTTCGAAAATTAACTGAAAGTGGCTTTCGCCTAAAGTTTGCCGTGCTCTTCACTCGTATCATTTGTAAGTTAGCGTGAGCGAGATGGTGTGCAAAGGAAAAACCGCTTCAGGCGTCAGGAGGGAAACCATAAGCGCCCTATTGTTTTGTGTGCTCTAGAGCGAAAACGAGTGCCGTAGATATATTTAGGGGTAGGTTGGGCATTGTAATTTAAAATAAGAATCGGAATGTTTTCGTTCCGTAGGTACAGGGAGAAGAACTCATTATTATGCAGTCCGTTGTTTAATGAAGTCGTTGGAAAGGTCATTTGCAGTGTCACTTCGTAATTCATACTTAGCTACGGTAGTAATCACTTCGTTTATGAGTTTAAGGCCAAAGTTATACATTTTCAACGTAATTACAGTAGGTTATAATATGAGTTTTAATATATTATATTAATATGTATTTTAAATTAAAAATATTACGCTACACACCTTTAAATCCACTCTAACATTTCCTGTGTGGAATGCCATGGAAAATAAACAAAGACAAGAACACACACACGCTCAGACCGAGAATAGAAATTCCAACGTATCATTCAAATTAACGTCTCGCCGGGAATCGAACCCAGGACCCTTGGCGCAGCGGTCCAGCATGGTAACCATTACGCCATACGGGTCGTCATATTTCATTCAATTATATTATTGTAATCGTATGTAAAAATATGAAAAAAAGGTTGATCACCACTGATCTAGATAGATAACACCAATCTTACCAGCTTTTAAAAACACGTATCGACATCGTTGTCACTCATACTCGTATATATCCCACTGCTGGAATCCTCTCACAATGAGATTGTCCTTCGATTTGATGTGATGCAGCTATCAAACAGTTGCTAGGCAACTGACATGAGGATAATAGATAGTTAGAATATAAAGAACGGCCATTAGTATTCTCAATTGAATTAGTGTCAGAAAAACTTGATTGGGTGCACCCATAACACAATAAATCTTATTTCGAATTTTTTTTATGGAAATGGCCGGCAAATGAGCTAACGATCCTCTTGATGGTAAGTGGCTATCGTTGTCCATGGACATCAGCAATACCAAAGTCATCACTGATGCGTTACCGGCCAAGAAAGAGAGAAGTAAAAGAAAGAAAAAACTGACTCTCAGGCCTCAGCCGGAACACGACGAGTCGTTTGGCGGCTGACCCATGCTCAAGGGTAGAATCCAGGCGAACCCCATGGATAAATAATAAAAACATGAGAGGTGTCAAGGGACACCCGGATGGAACGAAGTTCCTTTCGATTTAAGTATTGTTTTGTTGTACAGCGCCATCTCTGTAAAACTCTCTGAATCACTTCAAAAAAAAGTGTCGTCATTCGTAAGAATCAAAAAGTGTCGTAATTTTCCGTCTAGCCCCCTTTCACAACGCGCAATAAGGAACTTCGTTCCAATAACAATTAAAATTAACATTAACAATATAATCCCTCCGAGGGCCCTATCACCAGTGGGCCGGATTTAGTCGCCTCTTACGACACCCACCCGGCGTGGGAATGGGATTAGTATTCTAAGCCGCCTCAATACGGCTAAAACGAGTGTCTACATGTGTGTCTCTTTCAACTATCTATCGAACTATCACTCGGAGTTCGATAAAATATATGAAGTTCCCTTCCTTACAGTAGTCTATATAAAGCTCTAAACAATTTATACAAATTCACACTAGGCGTTGGTATCATCACAATATATGCCCTTAGGGATGCCTTTCTCGTGCTCCTCCCACAGTTCTGACACTTCGCTCCTTTGATCTCTTGTAATGAGATCTGTTTGTGGTCGCGGTGCCGTGAGCCGTGACATCGTGACACACCCTTGCCCTATGCCATACACGATATTAATTCATTAAAATCTGTACCAAGACAAACATATTAACAGGTTAAAAATATTTTTAGTATTCGTGTAAAAAACTTTTTAATAAAAATTTTACTGCCCTTAAAATTAAAAACAAAATGACTTGTAAAAGTGGAAAATAATTTAGGTAATGAAAAACTGATCTTCTTGCTTATATACACTTACTAGCTGACCGGGCGAACTTCGTATCGCCTAACAATCATATAAAAAAATAGGGGTTGGTGTTAGAAGGGTGAAAATTTAGGGTTTTATGTATTTTTAATGCCACGTTATAAAAAAATAAATTTCGTCAAAAAAAATGTTAGGGGTGGACAACCACTATCACTTAGGGGTATGAAAAATAGATAGTAGCCGACTCTCAGACCTACTGAATATGCATATAAATACCTACTGAATATGAGAATTTTATATATAAGATATTAGCCAAGGTTTACCTACATCTTGCATAATATATTTTGTTTTTTATTTTCATGTCTGTACTAGTATTAATAGTTGTTTATTGGACTTGGCGTACCGTATATCGATATACTGTGTTATTAAGGTGATGATTATGTAGTCGTAAATAGAAATTATTCTTATTACACTGTAGTATTAAAATCGATATTTCTATAATATAAAATGTTTTCAATTATCTATTCATACATTGTGTTTTGATCTATCAAACAAAATAAGTGCAATAAATAATTAACGTACCTAGGCACGTTATGTATATTAGTAGTAGTAGTAGTATGTAAAGTATTGTATCATAAACCAGAAACCTAGCAAGATTTATTAAGCGGCCCTAAGGGATCTTCAGTTGAGCCAATATACGCCACATTACAAAACAGTTTTGACACGACAAGCCTTTGATCTCTAGTAATGAGATATTTACTGCGGTGAAGACCCTCAACACTACCCCGCGGGACAATACAAACAGTTTAGGGACGATAAAACCAATAATTAGTCTTACTTTGCATACACATGGTGTCAGTGGTTGAGCGTTTCATTGTCGTCGGGAGAAAATTTCGTGATTCAATCTTAAAAAAATTATACTTAGTTAACCATCATTCTCAGTGAGTGTGAAGGAGTCACTACAATCTGAATGGGTCTATGATTCACCCCGAAACACACTTTTGAAATTTAATTATGCTTAATTTGATTAGATTCAACTCGTCTTAAAAGAGAGTAAGTATTAGATTGGATCTGGTGGTAAGTGGCAACCGCCTCCCACTTGCGGCAAAATACCGAAATAGGTATTGTTCAACTAAGTTAGTAGATTTTTGTTGATACTTCTAGATTGAGTATGATAAATGAATAGTAACAGACACTCCCGAAGTTTACGTAAGAGTTTTGTTGTTCACCAGTTGTTGCTACTAAACTTTAATAATAACTGTCAGTTTTAAAATTTTAAAACTCCCGACATTTATGACCTTATCACACTGACCGGTTTCCGAGCGGATTCAAAGCGGAACGGGTGCGCAGCGAATACGCCGCGCGTCCGCAGCGAAAACGTCGCGGACGTGAAGCGGATACACAGCGGTTTCGACGCTTGTGCGTGGCGTGATTGCAATGTACAATACGCTCTCTGAACGCACATAACAAAATGATGTCCGCGGCGAATTCGAAGCGCGTCCGCGACGTTTTCGCCGCGGTGGCGTGGCGTATTCGCTGCGCACCCGTTCCGCTTTGAATCCGCTCGGAAACCGTCAGTGTGATAAGGCCGTTAGAGCTTATGACCTTGAAACGCCTGAACAGATCATCCCAATCACATCAGCTTTAAAACAAAAAACGTATTAAAATATGAGCTACGATACCACGAACAGGCACACACACATAGACACTTTTTGTTTCAGAGTTTAAAAATAACAATATTATTTTTATGCCTTCAAAGTTTTCCAAGAAAAATTCTTGCAATGACAGCAAATGAATAGCGATATGATAGTGCTTTTATAGACGACACAATATCATATTTCGTGTGATTGATGTCGGGATAGTGCCACCAAACAAAACGTCACTCGCACTAGGGTGCTTACACAAACATAACCGAGATTCTACGTTTCCACGAAATTTCAAATTAAGGAAGTATAAATATGTAACGAAAAATAAAGACGCTTAATTTTTTTTTATGGAAATAGACGGCAAATGAGCTGATGATCCACCTGATGCTAAGTGGCTATCGCCGCCCATGGACATCAGTAACACCAAAGGCATCACTGATGCGTTGCCGGCCAAGAAAGAGAGACGAAAAAGAAAGAAAGAACTGGCTCTCAAGCCCCCAGCCGGAACACGACGAGTCGTTTGGCGGCTGACTCATGCTCAAGGGTGGCTATCCAGGCGAACCCCATGGAGAAATAATAATAGCAATAATGGTATTAATTAACAATTAAAATCAATATTACTAATATAATCCCTCGAAGGGCCCTACCTCCAGCGGGCTGGATTTATTCGCCTTTTACGACACCCATCCGGCGTGGGATTGGGGTTAGTATTCTAAGCAGCCCCAATACGGCTAAAATTAATTAGTTATGTAATTTATATTTTAATGTAATATCATATCTTTTTTAACAGCATTCTTCTTTATCAAACTGACCGTGAAATATTTTATGTCAAAAATCCTGATATATCCTATTACGGTTTAAGAGATACCCAGGTTCTTTTCTAAACGGCAACGCATCAGTTCACTAGGTGGTACAGTCAACGCAGTGGTCATTCAAACAACTACTGACCGTTTCCAAACGAGATTGACAAATAAATATGAGTATCCGAATTGCAAAACAGAATCGCACTATGACTCACAATGACGTGATTAAAATTTGCCAAAGTTAAAATTACTATAGAAAATGTATCTTTTTTTGGCTATGTAATTAAACTAAGGATGAGACTGAGTCACAGTTTCATGAATATTGTGCATAAATGGAATTTATATAATAGTTTTTCTGACTAAAAAAATGCGCGAAGTTAAGAAACATTTAAAAACTAGTCCTTTATCGAATCTTAAAAACATTGATTGCACAAACATCCCCTAAAAAGACATCACTATACTCCCCAAAAATCAAATACCCATAGAACATGAAATCAAAAATACACCCAAAATCAAAAGAACTTTCCACAATGTTGCTCTAGCACTAACAACGCGTGAAATCCTATTGTGAGCATCAAAGAGAGTCTAATCCTTGATCTGCTTGATTCAAGCAAAGATGTGCTTCAAGATATGACAGATAGGGTGTAAGTTTGAATGACGTGGGTCCCCTATAACGCCCGAGGCATTGTCATACCCTCTGGTACGAGCAGCTGATATTATCTGCTCTGATTCCATAGCTCCAAGCGCTCTGATGAGGACGTCGTGTTAATTATAAAACAATTTGCTCCGATTGGCTTTATTGGACTTCCATTGAGATAACTTTACAGGACAAAGTCCTAAGGTTTTTTGAGAATGATTTTTTTGACATGAAATTAAAATTTAAAGTTCCTCGTATTGATAGTACTTTTTCTTTTCATTTTACCTACAAATGGTTCACTGTGTGTCCGCCTTTCTAAATAACAGCAGGAAATTTTTAAACTATCTCAGGAAATAATAACAATCCAAAAATAGTTTTTTTAATTGATTAAAAAGAGACAAATGACCTCCATAATAATTACCTGCCAAAAGACGTCAGTTTGTGTGGAATAATTTATCGCATGTTTTATTACCTACTAAGTATTATGATAGCGAAGTGAAATTTGAGTTATGAAATATTTATTTAACTATAATATATTTCTAGTAGGTACACAAAATCTAAAAAGTGCTCGGGCGTGTAAATTTGTATAATTTTTATATTGCTGCACTTTTGTTAATTCTTTAATTGTCTTTTGTTAATAATTTAATTTTACTTCCAGGCTATGGCAGCAATACATTGTCGGCGATGTCAAAGTCCTCTCTCGACGCTCACACGCATCTTCGCCAACCAGGTAACCAATTTTGAAATACTCAAGAATCTAGATTACTACTACAGTACACACTACTAAAATAACGTGGCTTATAAAACGCTCAATACAAACTGTGCTCATATTCAAATTATCATCAATCATCAATAAAGAATCAACAAGTAAAGTTGATCTTGTTGACTATCTATAAACTGTATGCTCAGACTTAACCTTAATCCAAATTCAACCTTAGCATTAGCCGTTTTATTATGACTTTTAATTTTTGCGTATTAACACAGTGTCATTCTATGGATGGATTGTTCATACATTTTAACCGCAGCTAATTTTAACTTTAGCTATTACCGACCGAATGTCAAAATGCGCGAGTTAATAGGGAAGGGAGTCACAATTGTAATGGCAGCCCTATTGACTCGCGCATTCTGACACTCGGTCGGTAATAGCTAAAGTTAAAGTTAGCTACGGTTGAAATGTACGAACAACCCACCCTGAGTCTTGTCTAGATAGTAGGTACATTTGACTGTTGTCTGTGCAAAGTGCGCTTTATATATCGCACCCTTAAAAACTAAAACTGGCCATATACGATCAAGTTTACTTGTTAAGTTTGTAGCAGACTTGATGCGGCATCCAGTTTGCATGAGATAAGCTATATAGCCAGATAGCCATGCATCTTCAAGTTTACTGGATGCCGCATAAAGTCCGCTGCAAACTTGTCAAATAAACTTGATCGTGTATGACCAGCTTTAACGTTACAAGAAGAACAAGAAAACTCTACATTCGTCTAGTCCCATAGTACTAGTCTAGTCTGCATAAAATTTTCACTTCAATAATACACCAAAATCAAAACTTAGAACTTGAAAAACTTCTAGCTACAGAAACTAAAGAATTAAACTTTATATTTCTTTCTATCTACAGATAGTATAAAGTAAATTGAATGCGAGTTTTATTTGGCTGGTGACTCGCAAAGAATGCAGTGTAACGAACTATGAACTCCTTTCGATTTGCGAGCGGTCCACTCGGATCAAACAGACTGTTTGTCGTGTACGGTCCGATGCCCCAGACACATTGTAAAGAGTATAAAGACATATGCCCTTTAGCCTGCCCGGGTCACTCGGGTCGGTAGGCACCGGCGCTGCGGCTGTCCGGCGTAATTGTAAATTTAAATATTGTCTTTCGAAAATGATCGAGAAACACATTTTTAAACAAGTCTCTTTTTTGGAAATATTTGACAAACTAGCTGACGAGCTACTAGTAAGCGGCTATCATCACTCAAAGCCATCAGCAACACCAAAGGCATCACTGATACGTTGTCAGCCAAGAAAGAGAGAAGAAAAAGAAAGAAAGAACTGTCTCTCTAATCCGGAACACGATGAGTCTTCTCTCAATATAGTTTACTTCTATGATTTTTTTTCGAGTCTTTTTTCTATTCGTACCCTTATCTCCGTTTGAGGTACACAGTTCTTGACACATAATTATGCAATTTACTTCTGAGAAACGGAAAACAAAGTGATCCTAGAAGGAGTCCTTTTTTATTTTGCGGTCCAGAACCCTAAAAGTAACCTTTATTTTATTTTAATTTGTGTAGTTTGAGCCACATATCTACACATATAAAACACAAAAAATTACTCTGAAACCATCCAACCATTATGCCTCAAAATGTTTTCATTTGAAAAGCAATAACCCGAAGGTCGTTTGAGGCCACTAAAACAATACATTAGGCACCTGCGGTTAATAGATAAAGACGATTTTCCATTTTCCCATACAAAAATTCAAAGATAATATTCAAAGATAGCGCATCAACGTCAACGTCAACACAAAAACACTGATTTGTCATTCTCATCAGAAAAGTTTTTAGCTTAGTGGAATACACTGGATATCCACAAGTTCTTTTCAATAAAATATATTAAAATTACTTATTGCTGCTTTCACAAACTACATATAAATTAAATAAAGGTTGTTAGATGTTAGTCCATGACGGTGAAGGCTCAAACAAATCAAGAGCTTTTCATTAAGTCAGCTCTTACATCCAATGCATTAACTCGACCCCACTTCACCCGAAACGTGACTGCTTTTTGTTATTTCTTTGTAGAAGAAAATGATTTCAGTCTAAGACAAGAACTATTGTAAAATAAGTTTTAGAAAAATCGGACGGGTTCACCGACCTTTAAATTTAAGATATATCATGACTTACAGAAAGGCTCAAAATAAAAAAATACTACAAATAGCGGCAAGTTTCATGTTTATAAAAATCACCTATTTTCGTATTCATCTGACCGCATAATTATATGTTATATCTAAAATATAAGGAATTACAATTGGAACATAATTTTATGTAAATCAATGTTGCGTAGAAAAGATATCAACGCACTTTCTAGCAAACCGCAAGTTAACTAAAGGGCTAAAGTATAACGCGACGTTATACGTAATAACTACGTACATACGTCAAGATTGTAGATGTCTTATCCTACGAATATAATCCCTAATAATTCTACTAATTTTATAACATTAGTGTATGGATTCTTGTTACTCATGAGAGCAAAAACTACTAGAAGAATCTGGAATAAAAAAGACGTAGGGTACTTATTATTTCGAAAAAATCAGCCAAAGCCGCGGGCAGAACACTAGTTCTATAGTAAAGGAACATTTATCTCACGAAATCTTAACCCAATAATAAATTATTGTACTGCCAGAATTAAACGACATTATTGGCGCCCGCAATATCAATGCCCGCATTTTAATAGCTGATCGTCATAATCCTTGATATACTACGAGTACCTATAATATTCTACATATCACTTGTATTTCCAAAAGGTAAATTACGTAATAGATAACCAACGGCTAACCAGTTGGCCAACTCAAGCATATATTACCAACCATTTCCAATTTCATGAACACAAAAATGTCCCAATGAAACCCAAAAAAGCACAAAACCGATAGGTGCAAACATAAAATGTTTTTCATGAATTGTTCCCAACAATCCGACTTTATTAACACGTTCGCTGCGTTGTGAGGTCATATTGGCTCACAGCGAACTTTCATCTGGTGCGGCGAGCAAAATAGCGTTCTTTCCCCTGGTGCGGAAGGCTTAACTTTGTGTGTTTCTATCGTAGGAAAGAGATTTATATACCATTGCAATTGCCGCTTTAAAGTGAACAATCCAACATTTTCAAACACTCATGAGTCAATGTGACCTCACCCGCACTTAAAGAAAATTGTTTTACCCTAGTGCGGTGTGAGGTCAATATGACCTAGTGCTCCGCGCACCTCACACCCGCACTGAACGTTGCGCTAGCGACATTTCGCGTGCTTAGTGTTGCGCCACGCAATCTATAAGGAAGACGTTGCGTCTCTTTGAGCCATTTTTCGCGCGTACGAAGTATCTGTTTTGCAACTTTTAGTTTAAATATATTATATTAGTATCTAAAATAGTGTGGTGTTGTCGTCAAGTGTAAGATATGCCGAAACGAAGTAAAAAAAAACTAGTTTTTTCTGATGTTTCTAATAAACAGATTGAAAGCAAAGAGAACACGAAGAGCCCAATATATCGAAAAATATTTGTTAAAAATAAACAGCAAAACAGCAAAACTTTAGGTTTTAAAAGTCAAGTTAGTTTTTCTTCAAATATTAATCCAAACAAAAATATTACTATATAAGAAGATTACGTTTATAAGCCTGCATATTATGGTGAAGGTAGTGATAGTGATTTTAAAATTTTTCCTCTACTTTCCTTAACTGTATCCAATGTCTTGTGTTTTGTGTATGTACTTTATGTTGTGAATGTTTTGTAACTACTATGTTATGTGTTATGTTGTCTTGTGTTTTGTGTATGTACTTTATGCTGTGTATGTTTTGTAACTGTTTCTGTGTTCTGTGTATTTTATTTTACTGACAATAGTTTATAAGAATTTTATATTTACTAACATCATATTATGGGCTTTGTCCTAAATAAAGTTTTTATTATTATTATTATTATTTTTCACGTCTGTGACTTACAAGGTTAAAAATTAAACTGTCAATAAAATTCTGGGAAAATTTGTCGAATGCTATACAACAGAGGTGTTTCCCATCACTAGTGTTTTGTTAACTTCAGTGCGTTGTGTGGTCAAATGGACCTCACAAATTGTTTCTCTTTTAGACGCTAAACGAAACAAGCGAGCTAAAAACGCAGCTAGGTATATATTGCTTGGTTATTAGTCTTTTACCTAAAAATAAAGTATATTCAATAATAAATATCACCATTGAGAAAAACCTATATCAAGACAGAACTGAATGAGGGCTTATTTGACCTCACGCCGCACTGTAAAAAGGTCCTCTATGAGTCAATATAACCTCACGACGCACCAGCAAAAAGTACACTAAAAATCCTTACGCAGCGAACGTGTTAAACTCTGAATAGTGACATGAGTGAAGTTTTTTCATGCGCACTACGCGTGGCGACGCGTGCGGTGTCGGCTTACGGAGGGCTTGGATACCATGAGCCATGCAATCTGCGGGTTTTGACACTTGGGAAATAGAGATGGCTTTGTTTGTCGCCGCTTGTTGTTTAAAAACTTGACGCTGCAGGAAATCTGTATTCGTGTTTGTTCCATTTCAATCGCGATGTCTATGTTATGGTACAAAAATCTATAGTTATAGCTAGAGCCTATTGAAAGGCTAGGGCTAGGACTAGTATTTTCTCCTATTACGGGGGGAGGGGGTGGTATTCATGTCTGGTCTATAAATTATTTATTAGTAACGACCCGCCCGGGCTTTGAATAGGTATTAGAACATATTGTGCGTACATACTTTGCCTTGCTTAAGGTTACTAAAGTATTTAAATTGATAATACTGTATTCGTTTAAATAACTTTTAAGTAATTGCATCGTACGTATCTTAAAAGATAGACAAAAGTATGTCATCGCGGACTTTTTTGTAGATCTATAAAAGAGAAACAATATTAGAAAAACCCATATTAGCGAATATTTTTTTTGCAAATGGCGGATCGATGGGAACTTTTCACATCTCATTTATAATGGTGTTTTCAATATTCGTACAAATTTTTTGTCGTCGCAGAATTTACGTAGGTATCCTTGCATGTCTAACTTGAATGGATAGTCCGTAGTCCATGGAAATAAAAAAAAATATTATATTGTGAAGTAATGTAATTGTAATGTAATGTAATTCAACTGTAGAAGCTGATATGTTCTAGAATAGTATTAGCTGTGGTATTACGAGTAGTATATAATTAACTATCGTATTCTTTACTTACCTTTGGTAATTCAATAGAAACACTCATTCGTAAAACAATTGGTTAGAATTCGGAGCGTTCATTCTTATTCAAGCCACGTAACTATGTGAAAAAGTAGTTTATATTGAAAGAGAACATTAGTAAGTCATGATATAGATCTTTTAGGGTTCTCTATAAAGGATAAGAAATGACACCCCTTGAATGAAAGAAATTAAAGATAACTTAAAGGCCTGTCTATGTGTGGATCTCGTTTTTTCTGTCTATTAGTTGCCACAACTTATTTAATTTAAAGAACACATAAAGATAATTTTATTAATATTATGCAGGTCAGTTATTGCTTTATTTTCATAATAATACGAAATTAGGTACAAATTAAATAAATCACTTAATTGGTATTTATCTAATTTTACTATACGGGGTGTTCCATATCTTATGAAGCAACGGAATATGGGTGATACAGGAGCTTATTCTGCATCCGAATCATATCCATCAACTGTATCGTCCTAGGCCCAGTAATTTAAAAGATATGAACTTTTTTTACCTTTTTTGAAATGCTCGTACTATGTAAAGAACATTTAAAATTAAAATTTGTTTTTATTTATTTTTGCCGTATGTTTACGGAACCCGAACGACACAATTGCGCAACTGACTTGTCAGATTTTATTGTTATGTAACACAACAATGCCTGAAGCGGTTACGATATGCAAAAGACAAGTACGGAAATGTAAAGCCGAAGGTGGCTGGTACAACAGTCAGCTTGCACCCGCCGCCCGCGCCAACGTTACATTGGCACGCAATATTTGAATACGTTACACGCAACGCAACCGACTCCTGGATAGCGTTACATTAGCGTTACATAGATAATAATACGCACCCTCAATAAAAAAGCATAAGTCGTCTTACGTTGAATTTTAGTTATTAATATGATTGGAAAGAGAAGTAATATGATTGGACTGCATATGCTCAATTTTTTTCAAATTTTTATCATTAATCTTGACAGTTTTGTGCAAGAAATCTTAATGTAAATTCCTTTGACTGCTTACAGATAGTTTAATAGTTATTTTGCTCTCCTGTAAAATTGCAATTTTCATCTTATGCCTTTTTTCCACTAAAGGCGCACCTTCAGTTGCTAGCTTTAAACAAACGTTATAATCGCATATAACGTTTGTTTAAAGCTAGCAACGCACCGTTGCTTCTGTCTAAAATTATTCTTATTTTCTGACCAAGCGGTCGGGGGAATAGTGGAAGGGTGAAATTGTAGACCTTGTCAACTTGCTATATTTTTTGCATCCAAGAAATTTCAGTTGTTTCAACTTACCTTTGTTTTAACTTTCCTCGGTCTCCCCTATATGACAAAAATGTTTCTGGCTATGTACGTTATAGACTTTGAAACTATCCAAACGATGTATACCCCAAACCGTTTCATTTGAAAGGTAATATTGCGAAAATGGCTTTAGACCACTAAAACAATACATTAGGCACCTTTGGTCCATTCATGAAGTCGATTTTCGACTTTTCTCATACAAAATTTTTCCCGATTATTTATTTCTTTTTTTAGCGCTCGGCAACACTAGTAAGAATAAAAAATATCGCACAAATTATGTAACGTGAATGTAGCTAAATTGTTATTATTCTATCATGCTTTGTTCACACTGGCATCGAAAGAGGAAGCAATTCAAGTATATCCCTTTATAAAATCGCATCGTGCATTTCCTGCGACGTTTCATATCCTCTCTAGCTACGCAGCCAATTTCAAGTTGATCCGTACTGGAAAATAACAACTGCATTGTGACACCTGTTTCACTTCCATTCGATTCACACTATATCGTGACGGCTATTCTTGATTTTCCTCTAAGTGTTTGAATCAAATAATTTAACCTCTAGCTAAACAAACTTTGAAGCGCTCATAGCTTGCGTCGATCCCAAGTAGGTAATCGACAACGTTAAGCAACAGCGGGCGCGGACGGTAGTTAGATGGGTGACCGCTAGTGGCAAAAATTCTTGGGCATTTCCGTGCTTTGGAGGGCACGTAAAGTCGTCGGTCCCGGTTTTTATCATAACAGTCGTTAAGCCATGTCGGAGGTCCTCGGGTGGTTTGAAAACTTCCGACGCTCGGGTTGGCCACTAACCCCTCCGCCAATCCGCACTGGAGCAGCGTGGTGGAGTATTCTCTAGGCCTCCTCAAAAGGAGAGACCCGTGCTCAGTAGTGGGCCATTAATGGGTTGAAGCCAAACAAACAAATGTAACAGAGCTCAGGGAATTAGCTACATTAAGTGACAATTTAGGTACTGGCCACATGTATCAAATAAGCCACATGGAGCTGAACGACCGATACCCGTTGGCGAAAAAAAGTCCTTGAATGGAAATCACACCTCTTCAAAGAAACCTAGAAACTTCAACTAATTGGACCAATAGGTTATTTGCTGGATCAGAAGGATTAGGATCAATTCGAGTGACCTGCCTAAATTAGAGCAAGCCTGGGTTTAAAGTGGACTTTAAAGACTTGCAGTTTTATTCAGTACTCGTGAACGCCCAGCGTGTGCTACCTACTACGCAAAAAAAATTGTATGAAACAATTCGAAAATCTAAAATGTGCCTAATGCATTGTTTTAGTGGTCTCAAACCATCTTCGAATGAAACCATTTTCGGGCATAATGGTTGGATAGGTTCAAAGTCTATAAAGGACATCCGTACAAATATTTTTTGTGTTTTATAAATACAACGTTATTCTTTGTACTATTAGTAGTTATACAAAAACCGACATACGTGTCAAATATTTTCGTCTAAACAATCTACATAAAAACTTTCAAAGGTGTATCTTGAAAACTCACAAAGTTACAAGCTAGCTGTGTTGCTCACATCAGGTTGTGCTTTCATATTTTTTTTTATGTAAAATTTATTGATAGCAATATTTATCTTCTTACAATTTGTAACAGAGTAGAAAGTCCATCATATTATTCAATATATACCTATGAGTACACTACCTAATTTATACCAATGACGATTGAATTCGATGTAATATATTGATTACTTGTTAACATTTTTCATTACAAAATAACGTTAAATAACAAACCCAAACATGACGTTAAATTACTCTGTAAATTTTTAAACCTACAAATGTGAATAAACTATTCATAATAGCGTACCACAAAGCAGGATACCGATACTTTAGATGTATAGCTCGCTTCAGTCACCCTTGTAAGAAAACAATATCGCAAATGAGCAATTCTTGAGTATTCATATACATTTAATATTAAATATGAAAGCTTGCCAAATTGAACGCTTGTATTAATTGAGCTCAGAATTGTAACAGTTAATTATAATCAAGCAGAGACTGATCTTACTAGCCAGCTGAAACGAACGCTATTCCCATCTCCCTCACATGTGTGTCAAAGCGATAACGTGTCAATCGACATGTGAATTAATTGTGCCTTTATAACACAGTGTTATTACAAATTGTTTGCACAATCTCTGATCGGACGCTCCCGACAAACCGCGTTAGACAAACACGAAATATAAACAAGGGTAGCTGTTAAACAACACAAAAAACTATATGGATTTTATTCACTTTATTGCAATATTCACTTTTTTGCCAATAAAATATAAATTAAGTGATACGAAACATAATTTTAGACTTACTAAGTTACGTAGACTAACTTCTAGGTTTTTTTAACATTAAAAGAGTATTAAAACAAAATTATTACTGTGAAAGTTTGTGTGGATGTTTGTTACTCTTTTTTGAGTGTATGTATGTATGTATATATGTATGTATGTATGTATGTATGTATGTATGTATGTATGTATGTATGTATATTTCTTTAGCACACTCTGTAGCCTAAACGGCTTCAG